>MU223422.1:597789-616783 GCA_018584345.1 Thuja plicata | reverse complement strand
CAGGTTTTCTTCAAAACCCACAAACAATAGCTTGAAAGGAGTCATCTAGCTGAAGGAAAAACAATGGTAAAACACCCAAAAGCAATTTCTAACCACACTGAGAATTCTGATCAGAGATATTGTTTAAGCCTCCATGTATCAAACGCCCAGGTTAGTCTGTTATGTTGCCCAACGCTCTGAAAACTGAATGCACACACACACAAAACACTCCAACGCTGAAAACCACCAACACACTACAAAAAACCACACTACCACAGCAAACCCATCTCAGAAAACATTGAAAATCTTCATTCTCACATGTAAACTCACACCCAAAACTTTGAATCTCAGAACTACTTGCAATAACTGGCCTCAATAGTGTTGTGATGTTTTCACACCATCGCCCCATTGCAAATGTGGACCCCCTCTTTTCTCTTTAGCAGTAGGATAGTGGTCTTAGGTGGTCTTAGTTGGTAGCAATTTTCAAGTTTCCAAGTCGAAGAGATGAGTTTGGTAAACTTTGGCTTACTGGGTAGTCGAGTCTGTCAGGGGGTGTGAGTGAGAGCTAGGCTAAGCTAGTGAAGGAGGTGGAGTTGAAATCAAAGGTTTTGTGATGAAATGAGTTAGAACCTTTTAAAATTACTTGTATCAGTTTCAATTTCATCTTAGAAAGTCAGGAAAGGTTGTGGGAGATAAAACTGATGAAGGCATGCTAATTCTTGAAATTTGGTTGCTTGGAATTTTTTAAAAACTCCCAAAATCTAAAATCTTTATTATAACTCCTATGAAGTTGAAACCTATCTCAAACATCCTGACAGTATCTATATAAAATATAACTTATGTATAAGTAACTTATACTTAAAACGTTATATCTTATATAAATCACTTCGCCCTCCAAGCTATATAAAATTGAAGTGACAAGTTCAAAATTTCAACATGCAAAACGGGGTCGGAAATCCAAAGATCCTAGAATATCGGCCTTTACAAAATCCTAGCTTTTTGAAAATTCCGCCTAGCTTTAAGTGGTATTTTAATCAAAGCTATCAACTCCATGTTGATCAGAAGGATGAAAAATGATGATTGAGAGCCAAGTTGCATGAAGGTTGGAGTAAAATTTCAAGGTGGAATTCTCCAAAACCTAGGATTTCCGCCCACATCTAATCCTCAAAAACCAAAATCTCCGCCCAAAGGAAAGGGGGCCTTGATGGAACTAAAATGCCAAGTTGAAGAGAAGATAAAAGTCTATGATGATTGATTTTCCGCCAAGTTAAATTGGGCCAAAACTAATGATAAAGTGATTCGTGCATGGATGTGAGTTTAAAGGTGACATAGTGGGCATATAAAGTAAGGGTCGGAAATCCTATGATCTCGGGATTTCCGCCCTTGCAAAATCCTAGGAATCTGAAATCCCCACCCGGCTATAGTAAGCTCTTCATTGAAAATTGACAACTCCAAGCAGATATAAGGGGTAAAAGATTATGTTTGAAGAGGAAACTTTAATAGGATTCGAAAGGGAAGTCAAGTTCTTGAACAAAATTGAGTGAAAATCAGACTAAGACGAGTCTTTATCAGACCATAATGCAAATCACATGGATTAGCATTCACCATTGGTGGACATGGGTTGATGTTTGCGAAATTAATGAGCTGGAGACCTTGGCACAATCGAAATTGATCCTGACATTGGGCGAATTCCACCCAATGCCAGGATTCTCAATCCTCAAAACTCCAAATATCCGCAATCACTTCAAGGCTAGTCAACAGTGGGATCGGAATTCCTAGCATCCTAGGATTTCCGCCATGTTGCCACTGAGGTATTTTAGGCCCAAAAACAAGTGCAAGGCTCCTTTATAGGCCTGAAATGGGAAAATTGGCCAAGTTTCATGAGTTTGGCGATGAATGAAAAAGCCTCGGGATTTTTTAATCCTCACAACTCCAAATCTCCGCCATGAAGAGACTTGGGCGAAACTTCAAGCAACATGAGATTTTCTTAAATCCATCATTCCCAAACTTAAGCCCCGAACATCTAGGCGCTTGCAAACAAATCGATTTTGGGCCAATTTAAAGTCAATTAAAAACAAAGGAAATTCAATTTGCTTAATTTGACAAAAAGATTGAAACAATCTAAATCCAATATGGGTGATGGAGAACAAATTGAAATTGAATTTCAACTACAAACAAGTCGGCCTTGTAGGAGATTAAATATCTAAACTAACACTTTTTTGATTGGCTAAACGAAGGTAAGTCAGCCCAAGAAAGACATGCCTCTTCATCTTTTGAATTGCCTATATAAGGATAGAGGCAATTCATTTTATCATCAGTCTCAAGCAAGAGCTCTCAGGCAGCGAATTGGCTAAAAAACTCAAACTTACCTCTTCCAAGGCAGCGACTTCACTCAATAGACAGCAATTTCTCTTTAGCAGAAATTTTAAGACTTAGAAAATGATTTTGGAGAGAGGTTTGAAGTGAGAACATCACTGATTTTCCAATAAAATCAGGGATATTGTTAGGAATATAAGACCGTTTAATAGAGAAAATCTGGTGCTTATTATTGTGCTGTACACTGTATGTATTTTTACTGATTATATATATTGTTTTACATATATATAATTTATATATATATATTTGCATATATATTACTGATTATGTATTGCTGTGTGTTGCAGAGGAGAAGACGATGCCATTGTTATTGATTGTCTTTCCTCACAACACATAATACATTAAATATCATACAATGGCATCTCTACGTAGAGACATGACTCTACGTGGCTGAAGCCACGTAGAGCCATGTCTATACGTTGACACGCCTTATCGGGAGCGCTGCATATATTATGGTTGAACGGGTATATTAAAGCATGGATACGTTTAACTATCGGTTGATAGTTAACGTAACATATATATATGTTAGGTTAACTGTCAACCGATAGTTACGTAGCATTATATTATAATTATCGACTGTGTCGATTACTTATATTAAACATGCCGCTCGGTTAAATAGACCGCTCTCGATTTATATGATAATGTATATATATATATATAACTTAATGTAGTAGGTAATAAAGTCATTATTAATTAGACTTAGTTATGTTTTGTCAGGAGGGTAGTTAGGAGCGAGGAGATGCGTCGATTGGTTTCCCCAACCAACCAAGTATTATATAAGACTTGGATTTATTGTTGTTGATTTTATGGTTTTGATGGTATTAATAGAGAAATAACATTTCCTCGCCATCTAGTACTCTGGTATGTGACTCTATGTGTTCCATTAGTATTGGTAAATGTCTTGTTGGTATCACTAAGTATATGTTGAATATATATTGTATTGTTCTATTGAATGTGTTGTGTTGTTCTGTACATTGTGGAATAATAACCATTCTACATTTTGGCGCCGCTGCCTAAGTTCGGACCTGGAGGTCTTAGTACAGAGGAGGGAATACCAAGGTACGATCAAGACACGTGGGGGTAGCCTGGATAGTGCGGTACGTGGGAAGGGATGCCCAGAGAGCGGTTCCAGTTACCATAGTACGGACTGATTTCGGTACCACTAGTGTGGAGGATCTACATTGCGGAGTTCCTCGAATCCTAGCTAGACATTTGGTCCACTTGATAAATTCATGCCCCTGCGTCCAAACAAATATCCTAAATGCAGACCCGGAGAAGAAACTGAAGAAGAAGCCGGAGTGTGGATTCTTGGCCAACAACAACAAGAAGCAAGACGTCGCCGCTTGCGAGAGTTGGGGAACCAATCTCTAAGCGAAAGACAACTTGAGGAAAACTTGATCCAAAATACCATAGAAGGAATTGCCAACTTGGCCATTTCAGAAACAGTGAAGGGAGGAGGAGAGAATCCTGAAACACCTGCCCGCAGGGAGTACCGAGAGACGCCTCACTCCACCCAGACACAAGAGTCACAAGGAGAAGAAGAGAGTACGAGTACGGGAGGAAGCGTTCCACTAGGAGGAAGGGTCCCACTAGGAGGAAGTGTCCCACCAGGAGGAAGTGTCATCCCGGCAGGAGGAAGTGTCCTACCAGGAGGAAGCGTCCCGCCAGGAGGAAGTGTCATCGCGGCAAGAGGAAGTGTTCCACCAGGAGGAAGCGTCCCACCAGGAGGAAGTGTCGTCCCAGCAGGAGGAAGTGTCCCACCAGGAGGAAGCGTCCCACCAGGAGGAAGTGTCATCCCGGCAGGAGGAAGTGTCCCACCAGGAGGAAGCGTCATCCCACCAGGAGGAAGTATCCCACCAGGGGGAAGTGTCATCCCGGCAGGAGGGAGAAGAATGGCAGTAGTCAAGCAGAAACTTCCCAGATTTACTAGAGAAGGGTCGGATGACCCGGCCCGACACTGTAAAACGTGTTTCACCATATGGCAGGCCAATGGAGAAAATGATACCAATGAATGGTTAAAAGCATTCCCTGCCACACTAAGAGGGATCGCTATTGATTGGTTCACAAATTTGGAGGCTGCTCAGAAAACCACATGGAAGGACCTCCGTACTGCCTTTGAGGAGGAATTCAGACTGTTACAGGATGATGATGAGATAGTCACGGAAATCTACAATACCAGACAAGGTAAAAACGAGTCAGTAAGGGGTTATACCAGGAGATTAAAGGAAGATTAGGAAAATTGGATAACAAACCTGCTGAGGAATTGAAAAAAAGATGGTTCATTGAAGGGCTAACCTCGTCCTTCAAGTGGAAAATGAAGATAGTACCACCAACCTCCTTTGGAGAAGCATGCACCCGGGCAATGGACATCGAAAGTGAAAACAAAACCGCCAAGGCTAAGAAGCATGGAAGCGGAAGTGAGAGCTCAGAAGATAGTGGGGATGAGTCCAAAACCATTCAGGCCCTGAGAAAAGACATGATGCGGTTGATGAAGGAAGTTACTAGAAGTAAGGAGGAAAAAAGAGAAGGAAGGGAACTTTGGTGTACGGATTGTGAGAAATAAGGACATACTAAAGGAACGTGCCCACGCAAAACTTTTTGTGATATCTGCCAAGTGCTGGGCCACACAATCAAAGATTGCCCCTACAATCTAAAGGCACAGAGTGCTCAAGTATTCCTCACCGGAGAACAATCCACACCACCCGCCACCCCTTCACGAAACACAAATATAGAAGCTTCACTTAGAGGGTACCAAAACAATAGACGAGGGAGCAACAACAACAGCAATAACAACACACCTCGGAGGGCAATCCAGTACGATTCTAAAGGAAGACCCATGATTCAATGTAGGCGATGTAACGAATGGGGACACGTCGCGCGAGATTGCCAGAATGGGGGAGGACAAAATGAAGGCATGTTGTGTAAATGGTGTGGACTAGGAAATCGTGAGGATGTCAATTGTCCCAGACAAAAGGGGGTGAACAGGCTTGACATTGCAGAGTCGGAGAAGGAAGTATTTGCTATCACAAGAATGCAAGCCAGGCAACTTGCATGCCCCAACATGGCTACAGAGAGAGAAAGGTTCCAAGAAGCCAGGAATGACATTAGAAATAACATGCCAGAGGGAGGAAGAGGAAGTACCACTAAATCCCCAAATAACCGGCCAATACCTAGCATCATGAAACAAGTACTGGAAACCACCATCCCTGTGAAAATCATGGACCTATTAGAAACGTTACCTCAGCTACGGGTAGCAATATCACAAGGAATAAGTAGCCAAGAGGAAACCCTCAAGGAAGAGGAGAAAGAAGAAAAAATAGAAGAAACTGATACTCTATTCACTATAGGGCTAGGAAGGACACCTGCAATAGTGGAAATGGAGATAATGGGGTGCAAACTATCTAATACTATTGTGGACGGAGGGTCCGGTGTGAATTTTCTACCGGAGGAGACTTGGAAGGCACTAGGGAAACCCACCCTCTGGCCACCCACATTTCAATTGGTAGGAGCAGATTAGCATGGAATCAAGCCGATAGGCATCTTAATGGGGCAAAAGGTAAGGATCGGTACACAACAATTTCTCCTTGACTTTGTGGTAATTACTCTAGAAAAGAAGGGGTGCGATGCATTGTTAGGGAGAGGTTGGCTGGTGGCAGCCAAGGCTACCCATAACTGGAAAAAGAATACCTTATCCATAGAAGTCGACGGGAGGAAGTATACAATAGACCTAAGGAATCAATGTGTAAGTCAGGATCTAGCATCTGACTCAGAGGGAAAAGACAAAGCAGGAGCCGAACCAGATGAGGAAGGAGTGCTCCGGCTAGGGGAATGCTGAGAAGACGAGACTAGTTCCCTCAGCGGCCTGTTTCACTGGCAGATGGGAGACGATGAGGTATTCTAGCCAAAGTGTAATATGCTGCAAATCCAAGAAGCAAGACATGGAGAACAGGAGATCAACACGTTGTACGGATGACAGAAGGAGGAAAGCCATTGGCACAAAGAGGTCGTACACCATACGGACCAAGACAATCATAATTTGAGACCGTACGGACCAATTGAGACCATACGTCGTACGGACGTCAAGGAGCAAAGACCGTACGGGCATGTCCGTACTCAACAATCCATACACTGTACGGACCAAGTCCATCAGATAGAAATGTCGTACGGATCAGTGGAGACCATACATCGTACGGATGTCAAGAAGGGGAGTTGGTACGGACGTGGCCGTACACAGCAGGCCGTACGCCGTACGGATTAGCAGAGACCATACGAGTCAGTGAACCTCATACGTCGTACGGACGTCAAGGGAGGAAGTTGGTACGGAGGTGGCCATACACAGTAGGCCGTACGTCTTACTGATCAGCAAAGGTCGTACAGCTCAGTGAAACTCGCACGCCGTACGAACGTCAAGGAAGGAAATTGGTACGAACATGGACATACACAGCTGGCCGTACGTCGTACGGATCAACAGAGGCAAATACCGGACAGGAGGTTGGTAAGCCGTACATACGCCAAGCAGTCATACACAAGGAGCCCACATAAGGTGATCGTACGGAAAGGATATATTGGGGGCCAAGGTGGAGGAGGCCGTAAAGACTTCCAAAAACATCTGAAGGATCAAGCCGGATTGGAGAAGACAGTTTAGAAGAGGATGGGACCGTTTTTTTTACCATCAAATACACCCGAAGGATGTACCATCAGCAGTACGGTGGAAGGCGCCCGTACCACTCCTAGTACAGAAGGCAATACACAGGTCTGTACCAAGGAGGACAACCGTACGAAGAAAAGGGAAACTACACAGGGTGAGGACACGGAGGAGGAAACAAGAAAAGGACCTGACAAACCGAATGAAGAAGGCTATGTGGAAAGATGGAACGAGCTGGCGAAGCCAGAAAGATGGATGCATTGAGGGTGCTGGAAGGAGTTTCTTTCTTTTTCTGTAATACAGTCGCCTGGAAGACGACTTCTTTTTTTTGGGGGGAATATATGTAGTAGGTAATAAAGTCATTATTAATTAGACTTAGTTATGTTTTGTCAGGAGGGTAGTTAGGAGCGAGGAGATGCGTCGATTGGTTTCCCCAACCAACCAACTACTATATAAGACTTGGATTTATTGTTGTTGATTTTATGGTTTTGATGGTATTAATGGAGAAATAACATTTCCTCGCCATCTGGTACTCTGGTATGTGACTCTATGTGTTCCATTGGTATTGGTAAATGTCTTGTTGGTATCACTGAGTATATGTTGAATATATATTGTATTGTTCTATTGAATGTGTTGTGTTGTTCTATACATTGTGGAATAATAACCATTGTACACTTAACAATATAACTTATTATATATATATATATAATAATAACAATATAACTTATTTGATTATATCAATCAAATCGATGCTATTATTTAACACTCCCTCTTAGCGAGAGTGGATTGATAAAAAAATGTGAGTTATTTAAATCCCCGACTTAACTCGGAACTGGATTTCACTCACATAATCAATCAGGATTTCCGGCATAGTCCAAAACATAGTTTTAACTTGATGAATAAGATTTCTCACAATCCCCGACTTATTCAGAACTGGATTTCAGTGATAATTATAGATATCAAGATATTCGGCACAATCCGAATCAAAACTTGAATCACTTGTTATCATAATCCTCTACTAAATTCGGAACTGGATTAGAGGATAATTTAAGTCAAGCTATTGTAGGTCGTCACCTTACAATAGTGACCTTTACACACAAGAAAGATCGTCATCTTTCAACATACATAATATTGCAATATTTAACTTTTAATTTTATTCATAAATATTTCAATTTACATAACAGTGAGATTTAATCTCAAAATTATTATTAATCACATTTTAACCATACCAAGTTTCTTTCTGAAGTACTCGATTTTCAACTTTGCAAGAGGCTTGGTGAAGATGCCAGCATTTTGTTCTTCAGTACTGATGTAGACCAACTTAATAATGTCTCTGTCTACCATATCTCTTATGTAGTGGTAAGGAATTTCTATGTGTTTGGGACGATTGTGAAAGACTGGATTTACTGAAAGTTTAATACAGCTTTGATTGTCACAATGAATTATAGTAGGTTTTAAGGGCTTACCAAACAATCCAAATAGTAATTTCCTTAACCATACTACTTCTTGAGCTCCTATTGAAGCGGCCATGTATTCTGCTTCAGTGGAGCTTTGAGCAACTGTTGATTGTTTTCTACTGAACCAGGAAATCATAACTGATCCAAGACTAAAGCAACATCCTGTAGTGCTTTTACGATCGATTGAATTTCCAGCCCAATCAGAATTAGTGAACCCTTGAAGTTGAATCTCAGTATTCTCGTATTTTAGGCCCATTTCAATTGTACCACATAAGTATCTTAGAATATGTTTGGCAGTTGTTAGGTGGATCTTCTTTGGTTCACACATGAAATGACTTAAAACATTTATAGCATAGCAGATATCAGGACGAGTATTTACTAAGTACATAAGTGACCCAACTAGTTGTCTGTAATATGTAGGATCTGTAGGTTCTGAATCTGCTGCTTCATTCTTGAGCTTATTAAGATTTGTTTCCATAAGAATGGTTAGTGGTTTGCACTCCATCATTCCAAATCTAGTTAGAATGTCCAAGGTGTATTTCCTTTGATTTAGAAAAATGTAGTTTTCTTTCTGTAGTACTTCTAATCCTAAGAAGTAGTGTAATAGACCTAGGTCCTCCATGTCGAACTCATTTGTGAGATCTTGTTTGCATTTAGCAATGAGATGGTCTTCTCCTGTTATTAGTAGATCATCAACATAGAGGACTAGGATTACCATATCACCTTTGGATATTTTGAAGTATATATTAGGGTCAGCTTCATTTTTGGAGTACCCTAACTTGAAGAGATAATTGTCTATTCGTTCATACCAAGCCCTACAAGCTTGTTTAAGACCGTAGAGTGCTTTCTTTAATTTGCAGACATAATTATTTTTGTCATGGGTGTTGAAGCCTTCTAGTTGTTCGACATATAATTCTTCTTCAATCACTCCATTTAAGAATGCAGTTTTTACATCCATTTGATGTATCTTCCAACCTTTAGATGCTGCAATGGCGATAATGGTTCTTACAGATGTGTATCAAGCAGCCGGAGCAAAGGTTTCTTCATAATCAATACCGGCCTTTTGAGAGAAACCTCTAGCTACAAATCTAGCTTTATGTTTTTCAATACTGCCATCTGAAGCATATTTGATTTTAAATAACCATCTTGAAGAAACGACTGACTTTCCTTTAGGTCTTGGTACTACTTCCCAAACATCATTTTTAACTATGGATTGATATTCTTCGATCATTGCATCTTTCCAGGCTTGACATGTTAAGGCTTCTTTAACATTAGGAGGTTCAGATTTTTTGAGTTTAGCCATAAGTGCAAGATAGCATTTCTAATTTCTTGTTTTCTTACTTTCTCTAAACATCTCATCTGGTTCAATATTATTTTCTTCAAACATTTTTCTTGCCCATAGTGGCCTTTTCTTGTTGTTAGGAATATCAACATCTTCAAGATTGGATGAGGGAACATCTATAGTGTTTTCTCTTTGATTCTCAACAATGTAGTTCTCATCATTTTGAAGTGTATTCTCAGTGTCGTGAATATTTTCCCTCTGATTCTTGGTGTCGTGAATATTCTCCCTCTGATTCTCATTTAATCCTTCTTCTATAAGTGTGGAGAGTTTGAGAGCAATGTCTTCTTCAAATTTTACATCTCTACTAACATCAATAGATTTCAATCCTGGTATGTAGATCTTGTATCCTTTAGTAGTTTCACTATAGCCAACAAGTATCCCTTTCTTCCCAGAGGGTTCTAGTTTGGTTCTCTTTTCTTTAGGAATGTGAACATGTACTGGACATCCAAAAATTCTTAGATGACTTAGATCTGGTTTCTTCCCTATGAAGGCTTCTTCAGGTGTAATATTTTCTAAGATTGAGTGAGGACATCTGTTTTGAATGTATACGGCAGTATTGCATGCTTCGGCCCAAAATGATGTGTGAAGATTTTGGTCATGCATCATAGCCTTGGTGGCTTCAATAATAGTTCTATTTTTCCTTTCTGCTACTCTATTTTGTTGAGGATTATAAGGTACAGTATACTCCCTCTTAATCCCAACAGAAATGCAAAACTCTTTAAAGGTTTCAGAGATGTATTCTCCTCCATTATCTGATCTTAGAATTTTTATTTTCTTCCCAGTTTGATTTTCCACTAATGCTTTAAATTCTTTAAATTTTAACAATACTTCATTTGACTCTTTGAGTTTAAGAAATTGGATCCAGGTTTTCCTATAGTAGTCATCAATGAAGATCACATAATATGAATATCCTCCTAGTGAGAGAGTTGACATAGGTCCACATAAATTTGTGTGAATGAGTTCTAGTACATCTTTGGTTTTACGTTCACTGGAAGAAAACGATCTTTTGATCATTTTTCCTAGAGCACATCCTTTACATGTTCCAATATGATCAGATTTTAGATTAGGTATGCCTGTAGTGATTTTCTTTATGGAAGGAAGAGTACTAAATCCGAGGTGTCCTAATCTTTTGTGCCATAGTTGATTAGAACTTGATACTTCATGAAATAAGGTTGTTTGATGACTATTATATAATTTGTATAGGCTTCCATCTCTATACCCTATTGAAATGGCATTTTTAAGGTTAGTGTTCTTAGGCCATAATAACACTTTGTCTTCCTTGATCAACTAAGCCTGAGATAGAGACTAGATTCCTTTTTATGCCGGGTACAAATAGAACATCTTTTAATTGTAGTTTTACTCATGTTTTCAATTTGTTTGAGCAAGTCCCAATTCATTTTGCTCGATAGGTGGAGTTGTCTCCAATTGTGACTTCTTCGGAGGAATCTCCTTCTAGAGTTTCAAATTGGTCTCTGAATCCTGTTATATGTCGAGAAGCTCCACTGTTGATTATCCAAGTTTTCTTATTTGAGTTAACTTCACTTGATAATGCCAGGAAGAATAATGATACTTCTGCTCCTTTTACTTCTACTAATGCTGCTTGAATTTTCTGCTTCTCAGGACAGTATCTATGAGTATGACCAAACTTATCACATTTGAAACATTGTACTTTGGAGAAGTCTCAATTTTTGTGATTTTTATTGGAATTCCCTACATGGCTTGTGTTAGAATTTCCTTTCTTATGTTTAAACTTCCTTTTATTGCTTTTGAAGTTTGAGTGGGTGTGAAGAGCTTGTATCTCATTTCCTTTGGTAGGTCTGATTCCTCTTGATATTAGCCGAGATTCCTCTTGAGTGCAATCATTCTTGAGCTGATCAAACTTGGGTAGGGAGGGACGTCCAGTTATGCATTGAATAAACGATTCCCATGTGATGGGTAATCCTCTAAGGGCTATTAATATTAGCTCCATGTCATCAACATTATTTCCAATGGTGGATAGTTGATCCCTTAGTTCTGAAATCCAAAGAAAGTAAGATGTAATGGTTTCCCCTGTACACATTTTGAGATTTAGTAGTTGCTATTTGAGGGTAAGCAATATGCTTGTATTGTTAATCTCAAATGTTTCTTGGATAGTCTTGAATACTTCATAGGCGGTTTTAAGTCTTGCTATGGAGGGGAGTATATGATCTTTTACAGCATCAATTATAATCTTCTTTGCTTTGTTGTTACGTCTTTTCCAAGTTGCTTTTTCTGTTTCTTCTTCTGGCATGCTTTTGTCTTCTTCAACATAAGAATCTAACTCAAGTTCTTGAAGCAGGGTAAGAATTCGAATTTTTCATGAGAAGAAGTTAGATGCTCCTTGGAGTCTGTCTTCTACTTTAATAATGTTGGCCATTTTAATTTCTCTTTTTTTCTTTTATAATGAGATAATCAGTAATATAAGTTTTAGCCTTGAGGAATTTCTTCTATTGAGGCTCTAATACCATGTTAGGAATATAAGACCGTTTAATAGAGAAAATCTGGTGCTTATTATTGTGTTGTACACTGTATGTATTTTTACTGATTATATATATTGTTTTACATATATATAATTTATATATATATTTGCATATATATTACTGATTATGTATTGTTGTGTGTTGCGGAGGAGAAGACAATGTCGTTGTTATTGATTGTCTTTCCTCACAACACATAATACATTAAATATCATACAATGGCATCTCTACGTAGAGACATGACTCTACGTGGCTGAAGCCACATAGAGCCATGTCTATACGTAGACATGCCTTATCGGGAGCGCTGCATATATTATGGTGGAACGGGTATATTAAAGCATGGTTACGTTTAACTATCGGTTGATAGTTAACGTAACATATATATATATATATATATATATATATATATTACATTAACTATCAATCGATAGTTACGTAGCATTATATTATAATTATCGACTGTGTCGATTACTTCTATTAAACATGTATCGACTGTGTTGATTACTTCTATTAAACATGTCGCTCGGTTAAATAGACCGCTCTCGATTTATATGATAATATATATATATAGAACAATATAACTTAACAATATAACTTATTATATATATATATGTATATGTATGTATATATATGTGTGTGTGTGTGTGTGTGTGTGTGTGTGTGTGTGTATATATATAAGTTATTTGATTATATCAATCAAATCGATGCTATTATTTAACAGATATAAGGTGTTGAAAGGGAAGAAATCTGGATAGTGAATCCATGATCACAATGCATTTTGCTTCCTTGTTTTGATTTAGAAGAAGGGGTTGATGCAATTTCATTTCATGCAAGCTTTCAGATTTTCCTTCATTTTGTTTATGCTCATCATCTCATGAGCTTAATGCAATTTCTCCTTTGTTTTTGCAAGGTAAATATGGAGCAAGGAGATGTTCAAAGAACACGTGGATGCTGCAAGAACAAGTTTGTGGATTCAAGGCAAGCAAGATAGTTCGAGAATGAAAGCTAAAAACAAGGTTCCAATCTATGTTCAAGATCAAATTATGAAAATGGATATCAAAGAACAAGTCATGCAAGAAAATGATCAAGGATACAAGTGAAAGAAAATTTATCATCAACTTAAATTTCCTCCGGAAATCCAAGTCCACTTTGAAAGATCCAACTACATGAAGGATTTCACCAATTCAAGAAGATCAAGGTCAAGGCATTGAAAGAGACATCATGTCTATGAGTACAAGCAAGTTCAAAATGAACAAATGCAATGAGAAAATTTCCAAGAACGAAGATGGAGAAAATTTGAGAAGATGAAGCAATTTGGGAATATGCCATTGCAATTAAAGGCTTGATAATGTTGAGTATCAAGAGATATTTTCTCATCATCAAAGAATTGATCAAGTCTATAAGATGAGGATATTGAGGTGGTGCACATTTGTCTTCAACCAATCAAAAAATCCTAGCTACACATGTTCAAGCACATGACAAGTGTACATATTTTCTCATTGGCTTTCAAAAGCACTGTAATTTTCTTATTGGACCACAAAGTGGTGCCTTCATGTAATTGGATGATAGTGTGGTAACCTTAGTTAGGGTTTGTAACAGGTAAATCTTGGCCGTTGATCTTGAAATTGACTTGTGAGGATAGACTTGTGAATTTCATATTGTTATGCTATTGGAGAGAACCTAAGTTCTTCCATAGCTTCTTGAGGAAGAAAACCCTCTTGAAGTTGCTGGTTTCAAGTCAAGGACAAAAATCCTCCTAGTTGGTCTTGGTAATTACATTCCAATATTACAGTGAAAGATACCAAACAGAATACTTGCCCAGGCTTAACACTAAATCAGTAGCAGCAAAAATCCCAATGCTTGACTCTAATAGAGAGATGAATAAGACAGCAGTACCTTAATGGACTTTCTCTCCTAGCCCAATGACTATAACCAAATATACAGATTCAATAGAAGTTTTCACATTGTCAACCGATACAGAGATTTTGTATTCTTACAGCCACAGATATAGATGACTCCTGGTAAAGTGCACAGGATTTGATCGAATGGAAGTCCTTGACACCTCACTGAACAGCTACATAAAAATTGACCTATCTTGATGTTGTCACCAGACATGTAGCAAGCGTAACTTGCATTGGTCTAGGATATCGCTTTTCTCTCACAACTCAAATAATCTCCTTCAGATTTGCATCATCACTATTTCCTGGTTCGTCAGAAGTTGTGTACTCGTATCCACGAGAATGGGTGATAGCTACTAAGTAGCTTGCATTGAGAGGCATATCACAAGTTGCTCCTTCCTCTGTCCCATATCTGCCTTCTGGAGTTTCCATTCCAGAAAACACTGAATTCGCCAGTGTGATATGCCCATTGGTAATATGCTAGAGATATCACCTTCAGCCCGACTAGTAGCCTCCTGTATTGGCGTCCAAGGAATTATCCCTTCTGCTGATCAATTAGGTTAGCAGGAGTTCGTCCCACCAACTATGTGCCTCTCAAGTTGACGCCTGAGAAACAATTGCATTCATTTAATGCACTAGACAAACTTATCTTTTCAATGCATTTCCCAACCCTATTGACCCATATAAATACATATCCTTCTTATCGGCCTCAAGAGGAGCCGCCATAAAGTCGGCTAGAAGAAGCCCGCTATGATCTTGAAACAAGTTGACCAAAGGGATAATAAAAATCTTTAATAATTTCATTTATTAAAATTTCATCTATTAATTATTTAATTATTAAGGCTGGCCAACCCGGCCAGAAAATGGGGACGTCACATACAGTGGTGCTGCAAGTGAAAGTTTTGGAGTTGCTGATCAAAATGGATGATTCTGAAGCATTCTAGTTGCAAATCTTTTGGTGTGATTCCTTTCAGAATATAGAGATTTTGATGTTTTGCTTGTTTTAGGCAATTTGAGAAGGTGATTTTGCTAGTCGTACTATCATCCCAAGCAGGTCGTACACCTCTTGATGGTTGTACGAGGTACCATTCTTTGCTTTGATTTCTAATATGCTATTTGGGGCACCCTTTTTTTATATGTTTTCCGTCTGTACAGTTTTAATGGGACATATTCAAGTTTCTTGAGGCCGCACCATCCTCAAGGTTGGTTGTACAATTGTTAGAACCTAGACGTGAAGTCATTGACTAAAGCACCAGGTTTTTCAGACTCTTTTCTCATTGTTTAGGGTTCGCTTAATATTGTTGCAGGTTTCCAATCATTTGCAGGATGGAGGAATGTTTATTTTATGAGTTTACCAATATTCATGTTACTGCCCCTGTTGGACCAGCCACCAATCTTTATATCAGAGTTGCACCATGTTTAAAAACCATTTCCAAATTAATGTAGCCTTCCCCTAGTGAGATTTGATGAAGTTTGGAGCTGTTTGGTGAAGGTATATCGGCTTATGTTCATTGTTGGTTCGTTTGTGTGAGTAGTTTGTGTGAGTCCACATAACTTTCTTGAAGTGGGTAAACTACTCTTGCCAGATATCCATTTTCAAGCATGTTCAGTAACAATGAGGAATATTTTCATAATTCAGTGATTGTTCCCATTGTATTCCATCCAGATCTAGGATTAGCCTATTATGAAGAGGCTTATCAAGATCTAGATTTACACAGATTTGCACAGTTTATAATTTCTGGGTTGCTACTTCTCTCGGAAGCCATGAAATAAACTCCTGTGGCATATAGAATCTGACATTCAAAATCTTTTGCATACAGAAAATGAAGTTGTAAATTAGGGGTGTATGGTCAAACTCAATACCTGATAGGAGCTAACATACAATAACAATGCAAGAACTGCCACAATAGATGCACCACTGAGAAAGTTGTAGTAAGCTGCAAGCAGGAATAATGAGACCGTCTGCACAATGAAAAACATGAAAACCATCTAAGTTATCGGTTTCAGATTAACCTTCGAACAAGAAAATATAAGGAGAACCTCACATGTTTAAAATATCAAAATTCATGAATTAAAACCTTGGATAAAGTAAAAGATGAAATAGACCCTAGTAGTTCCTTGAGTAAAGCATCCAAGCAGATCATAAATCTCAACTAAAAAATTGACACAATCAATTTCAGTTTCGTCCTTAAGTAATCTATTACCCTGCTTTGTATAGTTCATAGTATTAAAGATATTTTGAAACCAACAATTCATTATAACATTTTTAATAAAATTCTTGTTACATTTTCATTGAATAATGCATAAAAGTATCTTACAATTCCACTTATGCCTCCAATCAGCAGAGGTCTCCTACCAAGTTGGTCAACTTTCCAGACAGAAACTCCAGTCATCAGCAACTGCAAGATTAACAATGTAGAAGACCCGTCATCTTCACAAAAATCTAAAGACTAAAGCCCTTCACATTGGCAAGAAATGTGTATGCCTGATTTAAAAATTGATCATTGACATTCCAGATAATTTTCAACAAAAAACTTGAACGTCGATAGATCCCAAACAATCTGTAAATAAAATGAATGAATAATTAGATCATCCAATGGAAAGATATACACAGTTACGTAAGAAAACAACAGAAAATAGTGGCACCATAAGTGTGCCAGGAACGAAGACAAATAAATTAAAATTTGTCAGATAGATCTCTCGCATTTCTTAATAGAAGTCTTGTGTCTATGTATCAAATGGCTAGTTATGACTATTTTCCATATTATTAACATTAACATAGCACAGTGTATTTAGCTAGGAAACACTGTAATAGATCACAGTTCCATGAAAAGGTTTGCCTAAAGATCACATTAAATCTTGAGGACGTTAATTGTTACATCTATTATTTGTTGTCATAAAGAATTTCGTATACAGAATGTTAATAACTGTTGTTGAAAACAGTGAAAAGTATGATTCTATGCTTCAACCAGGTATATAAGTAAAGAACGATTTTTAAGCATGCAGACTGGTATTGAAAATGGTTACAGTGGATTTCTAATAAGTATCTAGGGCTCCTGAGAGAATACATGCAACAATAAATTATAATTTATTAATTTCCTTTGACTGGTAGCGACCACTGATGACAAATTGAACAGATTTCAAATAGAAGGCAAATTGAACTTATATGGATTTCATTGATTTGTAAATTGGAAGACCTACCTTGTGATCAATATGAATTGAGGGGATGCATCAACCAGCTTACATGGGGTTTTCATTCCACCAAAATTTCCCTGAAATTTATACCCAGCGTTGCTTGTCCAACTGTGGCCTTAACACAGCTGTTCTAACATAAGGAACATGCCCAACAGTACTTAAATCTGGACATTTTTTATGGAGTTGTTCTTCTTGACCACTAGATCATGGTGCCCTAGATTCAAATTGAATAGATTTCATTTTTTTTTTATATTCTTCTAATTGTGATAGGGACCTAGGGCCATGACTAAAGGCATGCTGATTTATTTGCAAAAACCCATTATAACTAGTTTTCTTAATCACCAGTTTCCCCATACATAATATTTTCCGTAGTGGCATAGTACCAACCCTGCTCTAATAAAATACAACCTCCCATATCTGAAACGTATAAATTCTTCATGTCTACTGAATTTGAATCATGATGAATTCATAATTGAAAACCCCAACTCCAAACAAAAAATGTCAAGATCTGTCATGCCAAACCCCACAAACTGAAAAACATAGAAATCTTGCAAGAAAAGGGATTATGAAAGAACCAGAAAAGTAAAGAAAATTCTTTATGATAAAAAAGCAATGTATATACCTTCTGAAATCTGCATTCATGTGGTATTCAAAATAAATTATTGCACACAATCAAGACTTTATTTCTAACTCCCTTCTTGATACTTGGCAAACAATAGTATGTAGCTCCTAACAGGCTGAAAGATCATGATAGAGATGTCAACTGAGGCAAGAAACATACCATAAGTAGTGTCCCAAATTTACACAGGTGGACAACGGTATGTAGTTTTTATACAAAGAATATGCTAAATAAGCTTGAGAGAGTCTACATTCACAACAAAGAGAACCTCGGCAGGGAATTGACTTTGCCTTTGTACACCAATGTGTTGATGTTAATTTTGTACCACTACATAACATATATGATTTAAACACTTGATACAGGATATCAAACACTCAACCCTCTCTTGAAAAGTAATTACTCATGAAGGACATGAGAAAACTCCAAGGTTCCTTACACCTGCGGATCCTAACTCAGTTATATTAATGTGATTTGCTGGTTAATCACGTAGGCGGGCTTACGTTGTTCATTCAAGGATATCAGATTCTTGCTATGATCGTGATGGGACTTAGCTTTGCAATGTATACTCAAGGGATCTATCTCCTTAATTTATATCACTTCCAACTTCGCTCATCAAAACTCTCACTACTAAACTACTCACTGCTTTGCTACTACTCCTATGGAATGGAAAGATTAGCAAATGGACGGGGATCAAACCTAATGAAAGCTTGCCAATGGCGCTACCTCCATAGATGCAATGATTCAAGGTAAATTCTTAGAATTTTCACACTAACACCTATCTTTCAACCCAACTTGAAGTACAAGCAGAAAGATGAAATGCCAGTAGAACTTGGGAGCGATTAGACTAGATTACCACACAAAGCTTCCCAACAAGCCGCTAGGATGCTAGTGGCCTAGTATATGGATCCCTATCAAACATTCACTAACATCACCATACAACTAGCCATCTACTTCTATTCTAGCAATATGAAATGAAATCCTACTTTAA
>MU223422.1:553433-566768 GCA_018584345.1 Thuja plicata | reverse complement strand
CCTTGGAGTTTTCTCATGTCCTTCATGAGTAATTACTTTTCAAGAGAGGGTTGAGTGTTTGATATCCTGTATCAAGTGTTCAATTCCTATATGTTATGTAGTGGTACAAAACTCTCATCAACAGGTTTTCGAAGATCTGGAGAGATGCCTCCAAGAAGATTGGACCCTAGGGCGATTGCAAATCTTTCTGAGGAGGTGGAAGCGAGGATAACAAAAAGATTTAGATTTGAGATGGCAGCGATGAAGAATGAAATCATAGAAGGTATCAGAAATGTTGGATTACATAGAGGTTCGAGAACGGATGATGGTTATGAAGAAGCTGCTGAAGATTTTGAAGCTGCTGGATCTAGTGGAGATGACAGAGCCGATCGGATAGAGAGATCTGGAGGAGACAAATATGATCGGTTGCAGAGTTCTGGAGCTCGGTTGAGTACAAGCTACCGAATTAGATTCTGGTTGGACGTGTCATACTCATTTTAGTATAGTTGTCGTACAAGACCCACCAAAATATCTTATGAGATCTACTAACTCTTTCCCCATCAATTTGCATCAGTTTATATGCCACATTCATTAATTTGTGACATTACCTCTTTTGTCCTCTAGTTTTTTATGTTTCTAGTATGTCCCAAATTCGCATACAAGAAATCAACCCATATTTTGTAGAATGTCACAACAAAGGATGCATCTTGAGCCCGCACGGGTAGCAGAGTTGGCTTGGGTTTTGCTCCCTATTGGTCTTGGGTTCAACTCTGAGGCCCGAGCTGACCCAATGCACATGGTTCGCGGGCTAGCATGCATCCTTAGAGGACTAGTCTCACCTCAGCTCACCCCTTCCTAAACCCCAACTTGGCAATATGTAAGACCAGGGTAAGGCAAGTTGAGCGCTGGGTGTCATGGGGATACCTAAGTTAACAAAAAAAAACAAAGGATGCATCTTGGATTTATTTTAACAATTTCAATACCTTCTGCATATTCTTTTGACAAGAGTGGTTGTTGTACATTATTTCACACGTTTCTTATATTTTTTATTTCAACCTACTATATTGAATTTTTGAATGAATACTGCAGTGTTTTTAACCTGTAGTCTGCATGTCCATCATGCATTTCTATAATACTAATTGAAAAGTGGTTAGGGCCTCCTCTCTTGTTAATACAATCATTATCCTGTCTTAATCTCAGTCTATTGATATCAATACATTTTTAGCTAAGTTACCACATTCGCTAGCTGAAGGCAAAATTCGAGATTCGATTCGTCATAAAGTCGGGTACGGTGCAAATTTGTTGTAAAGTTGGCCGCAGTCTGAGAAATTAGCCAAAAAGTCTCTTAGAGGGACCCCGGATGAATTTCGGACGAATTTGGACGAATTTGGAAATGCACGCATGAACCTGGAAAGAATTTGGCTTGAATTTAAACGACATTGAATATTCTTAACCCAAAAAAAATGAATTTATCCACCAATTGCTGAGAGTGAGTCCCTGTACAGAGTGTAAACAATGTGAATCGAAAGCTTGTACATACAAATTCGACCCGACTTTGCTCAACTGTAAAGAAAGAGTCTTCCATTCACCATCTCGCTCCTCGTCCGATATGAGATGCAGCGAAAGATCGAAATTGATGAGCATTATGTGCCCGCTATCTTGCACTAAAATGTTCTCCGGCTTCACATCTCTGTACACTATTCCCCGCTCGTGCAGATACTCCAACGCTACAACCGGCGGACGCATCCATGAAAACACGACAGCTCAATAATTGGATTCCAATTGCTCAAACAAATAGCCTCCCAAAATAATACACAACCAACATGCAATGATAAAATGGTATATATTCGATTCAACTTATATCGAGAAAAAAATCCGATAAGTATATTAAGGTTTAACAATATTAATCCGATAAGAATATTATTTATATTTTAATTTAATAATAATAATATTATTATATATTATTTATGTATTTAATATATATATAATTTAAATAATAATAATATTATCATTATATATTATAATAATATTATTTATTTATTTAAAATATAAATATATATAGTCTTGTACGGACGAACCCAAAATGAATCCGAACCCAACCCAAATAATTTTTGGACGAATTTCGAACCCGAATCTCGAACCTGCATCTGTACCAAAATCCGAACCGGCAACTTAGATTTTTAGTTTTTGCAAGTTTTGCCTCAGTTATCTTGATTCGCGGGTGTAACCCTTTTTGTTTTTGGCTGTGCCAGGCCCCGTATGTAATATGATTTCAACAGATATTGTCTCCCTATTCATGATTGTGGCAACATTGGAAAACTGTCTCAGCATATGAACTCTTATCAGTTATGGCAGAGTCTCCTTAGTATTGTTTATCTTCAATGATGCGCCAAGGACTCTTACCTAACAATCTTGATTTTCAGTTGAAACAGGTAGCAATCCAAACAAAAGATAGTGGTACAGCCAATGAGATCGGAAAAGCTTATTTGGATAGAGACTGATTGAGTTTTAGTTCTTACACCATGTAGAAGATTCCTGTCATCCAATGTCAGAGCTCTTGCACTGTGATGAAGATTTATGTCATGCAGCTATCTAGGATAAAGAAGCCCAGCCGAATAAACCTGTGCAAAATAAGCAATGCTACAGATCCTGAAGCAAATAGGAAACAAAACACACAGTATGCAGTGTTTTTCCCTTGGCAAACCATTCAGGTAAAAAACCCAGCACAGTAACCCTTCTTCACTGTTGCATAAAATCTAATACTTAACCCTTCACACTACAAGAGCAAAGCTCTTTAACTCTTAAGCAGATGTAATTATTAATAGACACATCAAAAGTGGTTCATAAATGCTTTCAAACCATGGACGATGATTGAAAACCCAATAAAGCACCCAAATAAAATTTACCTGGAACAGTTTCAGGTAAAAAACACAGCAGAGTAACCTTCTTTACCATTGCATAAATAGTCAACCGTTCACAGTACAATAACAAAGCTCTTGCTTAACCCTTGAGCATGTGCAATCATAAATGCTTTAAAGCTGATTTAAAATTAGCATATATATCTTAAATATAATAACAAATATATATAGAGTACGCCGAGAGAATCTAAATATTATTTTCCCCTTATAGCACTATTTGAAAAATTAAAAATTATCTAGCAAAATTTAAAAGTAAAAAAATTATCTATGCATTGAACGACTGTGATTTTAAAAATGTTGCTACACTTTAGGACTGAGTTTCTATGTAGACGGATGGCTGAGGTACATAGAGGTGGCAGTGACTAGTTTTTACGCCTCTCGGTGTAATCCTGGTTGAAAATAGAAGACCCTGTAAAAACACAGAAAATTTTCCCAATTTCCTGAATGCTAGTCATTAGCCCCATTCCACTACTATACAGGAAAAGTATACAACAAACTTCCAACAAATCAAAGATCTAGCACTGGTCGTCCAGTCATGTAGGGAAATATTTCAGAGAACCTGAAGATGTGAGTACACATTTCAAATCATATGGCCAACAACAAATCGGAATTACTTTCTTGGACTTATACCCTACATTCGCTTCTCATATTTAACAGCAAAGCCTACAATTAATATAACAAGGAGGTCTGCTACCTATGGCAGACCGAAAAAAAGAAAGAAAAAAGAATTAACACATTGTGAAAAATTAAAGTGTGATCGATTCGTATGGAACACGCGAAACATCATGTTACAGAAATGACGGGTGTTATAAAGCAAAACCCACATCATAGTCCATTCTATAATGTCATAATACAGGCGGATGCTGCTGCCTACTTAGACGTTACAGAGTGAACTATGATAAGGGTATTTTAAAGCAATAAAACTCACTACACAGTCCAATCTATAACAACAGATATATACGTGCGTAATCCTTGATTAAACATCACGGAATGGGCCTTGATTTGGGTATTACAAAGCAATGAAACCCACATCACAGTTCATTCTGTAATGTTAAATGTAGACGGATATTGCTGCCTAATTATATTTTACAGAATATATTCCGACGTCTGTAATGTCAAGTAGCAAAACCCACATCACGGTTCGTTATGTACAATCAGACATAGATGGTCATTAGTGCTTAATTAAATAATATATATATAGAATGTGGGTGTTGCTTATAATCTAAATGTACAGTTCACTGTGCCTGAATGTGCAATTGATGATTTAAACAAAAAAAAAATCAAGCTGCAAAACTAAAGAGTCAATCAAAAGAATAGCATATAGCATACCTTCCTTTGCCTGACCCAATTAAAAACTGAGAATCCTGACTGTGGTGAACGAAGCAAATCCTCATCCCTCTTGTTCTTAGCAGTTGCCATGATTAAGCCACGGACAGCAGATCTTTTTTGAGCTTCCAGACCAATTCTTCTGTTTTGTGAACGAAGCGAAATGTCTCTTGTTGTGCGTGAAATTATTAAAGATTGAAATGGTACCGTTGAGATTACTGCAGCTGCCATTAAAGCAGAAACTAAAATCTCCTATAATATAATAATGATTTTTTATTGGTATTTGACTGTTGGTTTCGTGGCTAATCGAGTACGAATTTGTCCAACACGCAACTGATCAGTTGAGCACTGAGGCAATCGAGTACGAATTTGTCCAACACGCAATCCTCTAGAAAAACGTGTTCCTTCTATCGTTTGCTCATCAGTTGAGAACTTGAGGCAATCTAGATATTTTACGTTCATGAAGTTAATTTCGTTTAATTTAATTAGAGAGTAAGAATGACAATTTTAAAGGCTCACTATCTCCTTTTTTTTTGGGGGATTTCTTTAATTTTAGTGCGTGATTTCGAATCTTATAAAGCTGGTAAACGATTCTCATATACGCACGCATTTTTCCTTTTAAAGTTTTTTTTAATTATTGCAATAGTGAAATTTATATATAACTCATTATTTTATAATTATTGCAATAGTGAAATTTCTATATAATTCATTGAATCTATTTTGATAAAATGATTTAATATGATTATGTATTTAATTTAATATAATTATGATATTATATATATTTTAATTTATTACTATTAATTGTTTTATTTTGTTTGAATTAATTTTGTAATACGTATATGTGATCTTGAAGTGTTTGAAATCAATCTCTTAATTCAAATTTTTAACTGTCTTGCTACTTCTAAATAGTTATTATAAAATTTAATTTATATTTGTGTGACTAATTTTTATGGTTCAGTATTTAAGACATTTATTTGTGCGATTAAACATCCTCAAAATTAAGGAAAAGTAAAAGGAAAGATCATTTTAGGAAAATTTAGGATTTAAAGCTTAAAATGCATATGCATCAAAATTAGAATTCAAATCTATCAAAAATGTCTATGACAAGGTATATTGGTGCTTCCTTTATAAGGTGATGGAAGCCTTTGACTTAATAGATAGTGGATAGACATAATATTTCATTGAATTTCAAGCTCAAGATTTTGTCTTGGTGAATGGCTTCCAAAAGGGTTTCTTCAAGGGTTTAAGAGGTTTGAGATAGGGTGATCCCCCATCTCCTTTCTAGTTTATAATTATCACAAAGGCACTGGGAAGAGCAATTAAAGGTCATCGGGATAGGGCTCCATTATAAAAGGAATTAAGGTGACCAGCTCAATGCAGGTAATTACACATCAATAATTTGATGATGATGTAATGTTGTTTGGGGCAGTTAAGAAAAAGAAAGCGCACTGCTTCAACAAAATCATGGACCGGTATGCCTTAGCCTCAGGATAGGGGGTAAGCTTGGACAAATTTGATTTTTTACCCCATCGTAGAAGAAGCAAGAGATTGTGTAGAAACTCAATTTTAAGAGAGGTAAACTTTCATGATCCTACCTTGGTCTACCTCTAGTTAAGGGTTTGAAAACTTCAAAGCTTTGGGACCCTCTATGAGATAAAATGGAAAATAAATTATCTTCCTAGAAAAGCATATGGCTTTCATGGGTTGATCGGATTATTATGCTTGAGGAAATTATCTCACATATGCCAATTTATTTATTATTTTGTCGCACACTCTCAGTCAAAGCTAATGTGAAGATGGTACAAAGAATGAGGAAATTTTATGAGCAAGATTTGGCTAAGAAGAAAAATATTGTTCTTGTTTCATGGAGTAAAATATGCAAGCCTAAGGAGGTGGGTGGTGTGGGGCTTAGAAATCAAATGTGGCAAAGCAAGACTTTGAGAGAGAAATTGCTATGGAGAATGTATAAGGAACTGCACCTCAAATGGGTGAATATTATTCAAAGAAAATACCTAAATAGTGTCCTCCAAGAGGACATATTTAGGAATGCTAACGCCCCCCCCCCCCCCCNCCAAGAGGACATATTTAGGAATGCTAACGCCCCCCCCCCCTCCCATGTAGTTCAAGGGTATGGAACTTCATGCTTGGTTGTAGAGATGTTATAATTGACTCTTTAACCTAGCACATGCATGATGGAAATAAGGCCTTATTTTGGGAAGAATTTTGGGGTGGACAATCGAGTATTGATAGCTTAATGGGGGAGAATCAATCCAAGGAGATTCTAAAAACACGGTGAGGTACTAAGGTAAGAGACTAAGTGGTGTTGGTCAATGGAAATCCATCTCTAGATTGGGCATGGAAGAATTTTAAGTCGCTTTCCATTCCATTTATGCAGGTGGATTGTTCAATAGAGTCATTGAAGTATAGGACATTGGTCTTCTAAATTGGACAAGACAAACTTGTTTAGGCGGGTTCAAAGAATTGTCAATTAAATGCCAAAGATGGATAAGAAGCTATCATAAGGAGAGAGCAAATTCAAATCATATAGAACCTAAATAAATTATGTTGAAACAAACTATGTTTACTCAAAGTTGGGGTGTTTTCTTGAGTAACCATTCAAGGTAGGACTTTGACTATAGACATATTTAGGAAAATGGGTTTTGCAGGACCCTTGAAGTGTGTTATGTGCAATGGTGTAGAAAAGAATGTGGATCATCTACTCTTGTGTTGTCCATTTTCCCAGCATATTGGTGGTGGCTATGTGCTAAGCTTGGATATGTTCTTTTCCTAATGACATTGTGAACCTATTCAAAGATTGGCCAATTTTGAATTGTCACGCTTTCTATAATGATGTATGGGTTTCTTATCCTTCACTGTTGATTTGGAAATTTTGGAAAGAATGCAATAGAAGATTTTTTAAATATGAGAACATGTCCCTAGCTATTTCCTAAATAAATTTGAGGCTGTAATAATAGATTTGATTAATAGTAGATTGGTCTTGTCTCCTATGAAGAAGATGTGGTTCACTATGGGGATAACAAGATGAGATTGAATTGGCATGGGTTGAATATTTTTCCCTTCATTGTCGATGGGGGTAAAGAAGCAGAACAATTAAGAGCATCATGCAAATGGACTCCCCCCAACCTGGATTGTTCAAGTTGAACTTTGATGGTGTTTTTAGAGGCAACCTGGCGCCTTCTAGTGTTGGTTGTATCATCCCTCTTTAGGATGGCTCCACAATTGGTAGATAAGCATTGCGCTCAAGAAATAAATGTATAATATTGTTCATATGTTGGCACTCACTCATGGGTTCATTTTTTGCAAGGACCTTGGTATTTTGTGTTTAGAAATTGAAGGGAAATTTTCTATTGTGGTAAATGTTGTCAAATCAGGGACTACCACCAAATGGAGATTGAATGCTCTTTTAGATAGAATAAAGGTGTTACTTGTTTTTTTTTGAATCACTTGTAATTAATCACATCTATTGAGAGGCCAATAGGGAGGCTAATAATTTGGCCAACTTGGATGTTGATGAGGAGGTGTGTGGATCTATTAGATAGGATTGAGATGGCGACAAAATTGGTAGACCTCATCATGATAATTGGTGTTATGAGTGTTGTGGAGATGGATAATAACATTTAAAGTGATGGCAAGAGTGGGGGTTGTGGTAGAATAGATGTAATAATGGATGCCCATCATTCCTGATATTGACATGATGTCATTAAAGGATAGGGAGGTTAAGAGGAAATTCATACACAACCGGGTTGTTCTTTAGCTTTGTCCTTTGAACTAAGTGGAACATCTAGAGTGGAAATTTTAAAAAAGAAATAGTTAGAAATATGACCTTTCACAAGATAAGATGGGACACATAATTAATTTAATACCTGACTTCTACTTGTATTTGTTTCTTCTGGACTTGGTGGAGGCTTTCTATATAATATGAATGAAAGGTGATTTTTTGGCATTTGATCAAGTTGTAGAAGCATGGATATTCCGATTTGACTAAGGTCTATTAAGAGGTAGTCATCATTCTTAGGCTCATGTGTAAGCACCCCAAAGTTTTACAAAATTTGTAAGTGCACATGATGTGAAAAGTTAGTTGTAGCACCCAAAAGTGTCACTTGTGTTGCCTGAATTTTGCCCCCTAATTAGAACTTATGGTTTTTTGTTCCACTTCAAGGTCTTTTAGTCTCTTTGGTTAGGTTTTCATAATTTAAGCCAAGTCCAGATCAGTCATCGGGATCTAAAAACTAGTTCAAAACAAGTCAATATCTCCCATCTTTGTTGTTTCCTTAAGTTTCTCTGTTAGGTTTGTGTTCCATTTCTTGTTTTGATTCCTAGCATTTCTTTTGGCACCAAGTTTAGTTGATTATTGCATGTTTGTCACATAACTTACTCAAGTCTTTGTCTAGTTATATTCTCCAACTGTCTAAGTCTTAATTCAAAATCAAGCATCGGGTCTCGACACTAGTTTCATAATTAGAGTTGGGGTCTGACATCAAAAGTGGAACTTCGATCTAAGAGAAAATAAAGGTAAGTGAAAGGAAGACAATTCAAAAATGCTTGGTTAGAGGCTGATAAGAATTCTTGAATGTTTCATTTGAGCAATTTGGGCCCGACAAGCAATTCCAAAACCTTTGTCGGAACCCAATGCCTCAAGTGGAAATTTTGATTGAAGGAAAAGTTAAAGTTTGACAACAATTTAATTAGTTCCAGTTCAAGTGTCAAACTCCAACAACCATGATGGAATTTTCACTTAAAAGGAAAAAAAGAGGAAGATACGAAAGACACTAGATAAAAAGAGAAGTTTTAGAGAGAGATGCAAACCCCAAAGTCAAAAGTTGAACTTCCACTTAAGGAAAGAAAAGAATGAAGTGAATAAATAATAAGTGTGAAGTGGGTTAAAAATTTAGCTTTTAAACATTTGTTGGAGCCCAACTTTGAAAGTGGAATAATAATTAGTAGTATCAATTTCAATAAATATTCAATTCCATAAGTAGTATCACTCCCCAACAACCTTTCCAAAACTTGATTCTAAAGCTCTGACAAAAATAGTTCTATCATGAGTGTTGAGTGCTGCCAAGCTCCTTGAACTCATCAAAGGGAAGACATTGTGGTTATTTTTTTCCATTAGGTTGTTACGTCTCATTTTTAATTAATGACTAAGGAGATATATAACTTGTCAAGGGTGTGTATCAGTTCTAGTAACTCCTTCAAACTCTAATAGAGAATGAATTTGTGGAGTATTCTTTCCAAGTTTCTAAGAAAATGCAATTGGTAGAGGTGAAACTGCGGTGCAATTGAGACATAATAAAATCAATTGAGCCAGAAAAATCATGGATCTTAATTATGATACACAGGAGAAATCTATTGGCACATAGATAGTTATCAAAGTTGGTGAACCACGTGGGTTTATAAATGGCATCTACGAGATATTTCATAATATTGTGAATTTTTTTCTATTTAGTTCAATGTTCTCTTAGAATACTTTTGAAGTTGCAATGATTAATTAAGTCAAGAGACATGATGATAATTTGTTAATATCAAATGGTTAGTGGTGTGTGTCTTCATTTTCTATAAAAGGGTGTCATAATTATGTAAATAGGGGTAAAGATAGAAGATAAAATTAGAATTAGAACCTATGAGATATATAATATATATACATACATATGTGTGTGTGTGTGTGTGTGTGTGTGATACCACAATAGTGGGTTACACTTTTTTGCCTAAACGGACATTGAAGTCTACATTTTGAGAAAAACTTTCACATTCGGATGCATTTTGTCATTAACATGTTTCAATCGGAAGATGAAGTAAACTAGAGTCTTTTAGGATTTTCTGTCTAGATTCTAAATTATTATTTTATTTTTTTTTAATTGATTTTAATGGTTTTTTTTTCTCCCACTAAAACTGCTATGTTGCTGAAAACATCATTTTTAAAAAGGTACAATGACTTCGTACAGCATAACTTTTTTTCTAAAATAGATATCAATGTGCTTCTTTTAAATTTGGTTTTGTAACATCCATACAAAGGGCATGTAATTGGTTTGACGACATTATCATAATTATTTCATATTTTATGAATGTTTGAAGTAGAGTCAACTATAATTTTGACATACCTTGACTGTGTAGTTGATAACTTGTTGTGTATTTATCAAAGTTCAATTTTATTTTTTTGATAAAAAGAAGACTCGAAGTCAGAGGGCACTGTTATTTTTCATTTTTTTTTCTCTTTTCTACTATTTTTCATTGAACATCAAACTTGGAGGTTTATATTCGATAAAAAACCTACATTCGATGCATGCCAATAAACATAGACCTAATTAAAAAAATTGTCAAATATATATTCGTTAGAAAGTTCATTCAAATTACTTGTGCGATGCAAAAGGACACCTCCCTATTCTTCCATTTGAGCCCTGTGCTTGAGCCCCGAAGCCATGAAAACTGTAGATTTTTGTTAGCCTTTGGAAATGGCCTCTATTTAGAGACTTTCGATAGAAAGTACTTTTGATCGAAACTAATTAGTTTCAATAGAAAGTACTTTATTAGTTTAATTTCGGCATGGGTTGAAACCCATCAAAATCTTCACTTCTTAGTTTTGATAGAAACTAAGTTACTTTTGATCAAAACTAGGCAAAAAAGGTAGTTTCGATCGAAAATAAGAATGTTTCGATCGAAATAATCAGGTACTTTCTATCGAAAGTAACCGACTAAATTTCCCACCTCGTAGATTTTGTGAAGAATTTCTTCCTCCGAAAAAGTGTAACCCACTATTGTGGTATCACCCATATATGTGTGTGTGTGTGTGTGTGTCTATGTGTATATATATGTGTATATATACATATATATATATATATATATATATATATTTGTGTGTGTGTATATATATATATATATATATATATATATATATATATATATATATATACATATACATATTGATGCAGGAGCATCCTAGGTGTAAGGGAAATCTTGCATCACCCAAAAATATGTGTTTTCTATTCAATAAGGGCTATTTTGTACAAAGCTGCTATTTTTAGTAAGTTGGTCGTTTGAACTCGGAATGTCCTAATTTTCCAGATGAAGGTTCATCTTAGTCATATAAGCATGCCAGTTGAATTTCATTGCCAAATCATATTGGCGAAGTTATTAAGTATTTACTGTTGAGATTTTAGGGTGCGAAACCTTTGAGCTCAATTTTTAGGACCTTAGAGGCTCCAGATCGAGGTCAAGCCCCAACTAAATAGCACTTTATTTTTTTTGTTGTAGATCGCGATCTCCCCTTTCCGGAAAGTGGTTATAATAGCCAATCGGAGCTACGGTTCAAAAGTTATGGCTTTCGAAAGTTGGGCTACCTAATCTCACAGTTTGTAAATATTTAAAGCCGACCCTTTTGTAATAAAAGTGAAAAATAATTAAATGCTAAGGGTAGTCGGCCTTAATGGCTAGATTTCTGGAACCTTCTTAGGCGGTGGAAAATTGCCTATTTAAGGAAGGCCCGTAGTGTTTTCTAGGGCAATTCTGGGTGGTTATTGGAGGCTTTGTCCTACAGATTATTGTAAGGGATGCCCATATGGCTTTTGATATTGTAATTCTGAAGTTTGTAATTCCACATTTGTGGAGTCAATAAGAAGCCAATTTTCTGTTCTTGCAAATTTCTTTTGTTTCTCTCTGTTTCTATTGTGTACTTGTGGTATTAAGGGGAGTCCCCTTCATCAAGTGGTATCAAAGCGAGAAGTTCCTAAGTGTGTAGACAGATCGTCGACTGTGAGGCAGTTTGCACTAGGACTGTGGTTAGGGTTTCAGCGATAAGTATAAAAAATGCCTCCATGAAGGGAGCGTTGCGGAATAGCCGGAGGTGTGCCACCTGACGTTAGAGCCCTCTAGAGACAAGTGTGAGCATTGCAGGAAGAGATTCGCAGAGGCATGAATCTTGTTGTAAGAGAAGAAAGTGAGGATGAATCCGAAGTAGAAGGAGATTTTGATCAGGAGGGCGAAGGAAAAATTCTGAACCAAGAGGAGGAAAGACTTTTTCGGGCCATTTCCAAGATTGGGAAAAGACCTAAGCTTGAGGTTCCCACATTTTTGGGAATTCTTAACATAGAAGAGTTGATCGACTAGATCAATGAATTAGAAGAGTATTTTGAGTATGAAGACATTGAGGATCCTAATAAGGTCAAATTTGTGAAGGCCAGACTGAAGGGTCATGCTAAGATCTGGTGGTAGGAGATTCAGTTGGAGCGAAATAGAAGAGGAAAGGATAAAATCACAAGATGGGATCGGATGGTGGATAAATTGAAGTGATAGTTCATTCCTGTTGATTATGAGCTTGATCTACAGAAGAAAATGCAAGGTTTGAAGCAATCAGGAAAATCTGTCTAGGAGTATATGGAGGAGTTCTATCGAATCCTCATCAGAACAGGCCATGCAGAAGCTAACAAGGATAAAGTTGCTTGTTACCTTAATGGGTTGAGGCCAAGCATTCAGGAGGAGTTGAACCTGATTCGAATGAACAGTATTGAAGAGGCGTACCAGTTTGCCCTAAAGGTAGAGGAAAATTTGAACAAGTTTGAAAGCAGGCAAAGCGAAAGAGGTCATGGTGGAAGATCTGGTGGATGATCTTATGGAGGCCAAAATGAAGATCAGAAAAAGAAGGATGAGGCTAGTAGTAGTCAAGGTCAGAGGGGAAATAATTTCAATCAAATAATAGAGATCAAAGAGGAAGAGGACGAGGATAAGGATCAGGAAGAGGAGGCTTCCGTGGAACATGTTTTCATTGTGGAGAAGAAGGTCATAGGGCATATGAATGTCCTCAACGCCAAGGAAGGGAAGACAGGAGAAATGACAGCTAGGCTAGAATCGCACATGTGGACGAAGATGCAAAATCATCTCATTCTGAAGATGTTGAAGGAGGAGAAGTCCTAGTTAACAGAAGAGTTCTGCTGAGTGGTGAAAATGAACCTGAGCAAAGGAGGAGCTTGTTTTGCACTAGGTGCAAGTGTGAGAATAAGTGTTGTGATGTGATTATTGATAGTGGAAGTACTAACAATCTGGTGTCAGAAGAGATGGTCACAAATTTGAAGCTCAAGAGGCAGAAACACCCACATCCATA
>MU223422.1:519851-541639 GCA_018584345.1 Thuja plicata | reverse complement strand
ATATACATATATATATATATATATCTATGTATATATATATATATATGTATATGTATGTATATATATATATATAAGACAAACTTCTTTGAAGCAGAGCAATGAAAATAGTGTTTTAACTGGTGTTTTGTCATTGGTGTTTAGTTGTTGTGTTGTAGTTTTTGATAATTTATTATTCGATTGTCTCCAACTTGGGATTTATCTTATAATTTAAATCAAATATATTAAGGATATACTTTGATTTATAAAAACACATTTGTTGTTTTCTTCATTCATTTGATTGGTTCCTCTAAGGCATGATTAAATTCGTTTAGATAAGTCATAGTGATAGAAGAGAATTCTTGTAGATTATTGAAGAAGACCCCAATAATAAACTTCGAGCAACACATTGATGTAAGGCATAAATAGTCAAAGTGCCTAACAACTCGAGTTAATCCAATAGAAAGATACACATATCATTTTGAATTTTGATTCCATTTCCTAGTGGATAGAAGGTACCAATCATTCATGCCCCAAAATAATACATTCATAAAAAATATTACATCCATATACACTTTCATTTTCATATAGTGGGATTAGGAGTAGGAGTAGGAGTAAAAGTAGGAAGTTAGTCCATTTTAAACCTTCATGCTAGTTTGAAGTAGATCAAGGAAAAACATTGAAAACATTTAATAAAATAAATCCTACACAAGTGCATGAAGTATGCTTAATAATCATCAACTGATATTTGGAGAAGTAAACAAGTATTGGTGATAGAGGTACACCCACCTAAGCGTAGAAGAGCCTAAAGAGTAGGAGAATTTGATCATATTGATTAATCTCATTCATTGGCTAGATCGCTTGTTGAACCTAATCGCAGAACTTGGCATATTCCTAGGGTTTAGCGATTTGTTGATTTAGGAACCAAAAGATTAATGAATCCACTAGGGATAAATTGAAAAGTATAGTTAAATCATTGAATCTATATTGTTGTCTTTTTGAATATTATACAATTGATTTTGCCCCATCCAAGCCGCAACCAACAGATTAGAAACTTTGTTGAGGAAAATTTTGAAATTCTTGATTGAATTATGCTCTAGAGTATCTGGTTATGATATTTTCAGATTTGGAAAAATATTTTTTTGTAGAAATGGTAAAGGATTGAAGAATTGACCTCACTGATGGAAGATGCCCAGAAGAAGATATAAATTCATTCCTCTTTGAAAGAGGTGGCGACTTTCTAAAAAATGAACTTGACAAAAAATGCAAGAAGTTTCAAATTTGTGACATTTCTAGGTAGAAGAAAAGGATAAGGTTGTTTTAAACGTTCAAGGAAGGCATGTTTCATAATTCCTTTTCACCTTCTACAAGTTATGGAGTCATGGAGGAAGCATCACAAGCATCGCAATAATAAAAATATTTTCAGAAGGGATTATCTTGTCATGAAATTTACTGGCCACTTGATTTTATAAATATTCATGGTTATCCACACCCTATCCCTTTGAATGTCAAGGGTTGTTTTCCTATTTATGATGGAATTAAATCAAAATTAGTATCAAGACATTTATAGGAGTTTCTTGATTTAATGGTTGACTTTCATGTTTATGAAGAGGATATTTTTATGAAGATTTTTGTGAGATATTTGAAAAATGATGCTAAGTATTGGTTTTCTACCTTTCCTATGCATTGTATAGCTTCATGGAATGAAATTTTAAGAATCTTAATGGATCAATTTAATGAGAGTAATGCCACACATCTGCACATTAAAAAAAAGGAATCATGATTGCATTGTGTAATTAGATTTTTTTATGTCCTCTTTAGATGCATTCTTTAGTATAAGGAGACATGAAGGAGATTATTTATTTGCTCTATTTAAGAGAACATTGGATGCTTAAATGAAAAAACTTGTTAATATAATGTATGAAGACTCTATGTGTGTTGAGTTGTTCGTAAGATTATGTGAACCTGATTTAGTTTATTTGCTTGAGTCTTTAAAGATGACTACTTTTGAGTGGGTATTGGAAGTGGTGGCTACTATGTAAATGATCATGTATGAGCATGTTGGAAATAATAAATTTCTTAGTGTTGAAAGTGGTAATATCATTGATGATTATGAGAAGAACAATGATACAATGCATATGGTAGATGATACATGTAGTATTTTAGATAACAATGATTTTGTGGAAGAATAGCTCATTCCTTTATAGAGGGATTTCAATGACGAGGATGATGTTGATAATATTCCACATAGATATTTCCCCTACCTTCCTAATAAGGAAGAAGAATGTGTCAACAATAAATAAAGTGAAGAGGTATGTATGTGTCAAAATGATTTTCATAATTGTCCAAATCCCTTATATAATGAAATGATAGAATAAAATCAAATTACATCTTTCCAAAGTGTGTATGAAAGTGGTTTCCATGTGTTTTCAAATCCTTTGTATGTTGAGGAACAAGAAAGGGAAGATGTATCATCTTGTGATACAAATAGTCGTGAGGTTAATATGTTTGATTTATCATGTTTTGATAATTATAATTCTTGTTGTGATGTTGATGAATGAAAATAATGCACAAGTAATAAGGTGGATGAAGAGGTATGTTCGCTCAATAGTGAACAAATTTCTAATTTTTTGACCATTGAATATCAGAAATACACACATAAGAATGACTATGATTTTTCATGTCCAACACAAAAAAAAAAAATTATGACTATAATAGTGCATTTCATGATAAATAAAAAATTATGCATGATGATGTAGATGCAAAGTTTTTTTGACAGAGTAAGGACAATTGATGGTTGTGAATGTTGTAGTGTTCTAAGTCAAGAAGTTGCAATTACGAATATGTATGTGGATGCATTTTCAAATTTGGACGAGTCTCTCTTTGAAATTGTTTGTGTGGACATGGATGCATATTTGTACAGTGAATCAGATTGTGATTTTAAATTAAGATACATATTTCCTTCTCATGGGATGTTAATATGTTAGATCTAAAAATTATTGATTCTAATGATGAATTTTTGTATCCAAAATTGTGTGAGCCATTACATATGATATTGAAGACGGTATTGATATCTTTGGATCCAATGTTGAATCTTTTGATAATGATAACATTGAGGATAGTAAATTTCAAATGCAGTCTAGTTTTTTTTTCTAATTTCTAGTGCATTCAGAGATTAATTATTTGATAAACAATATTGTGTATGATGAAATAAGGTGTTATATAATATATGGGTCTAATTTATTGGGTGGTTGTGATGTTTACTTCATGTATAATGATAGAATATATCAATATGTGATTGATTCAAAAGTGCAACATGCTATTGGAAAAGATGAGAGAGGAATGACTAGTATTGTGAAGAAGGATGTGAGCCACAATGTTTTTTATCAGGCTTATTTGAATGATGTGATCATATGTAGGATGGTAAAATATGGTGAAAATAAGGTGTATGATAGAGGTGAGCACACATTTTTATTTTCTAGAGGCCTTGGACCATCAACTGTGGTTTGATTTTTCAAACAATACTCATTTGTGAAGGAATTGCTAGTGCATGGATGATTCCTGAAACATTTATTTTCCATGTGATAGTAGCATATGATGCTTTCATTTTTAGTTACCTTTTTGGATGTCAATTTGTGCTTTATGTCAAGTTTTGGTCTATGTTTTACAAATTTTAAAATTCTTGTTATGCCCATAGGGGGTTATATCCCTAGATAGAGTCATTGTTAACACCCCAATTTTTAACAAAATTTGTACGTGCCCATGACGTGAAATGTTAATTGTAGCACCTAGAAGTGTCACTTGTGTTTCCAAAATTTTAGCCCCGTAATTTTAAACTTATGTCTTTGTGTTTTACTTCAAGGTCTTTTGGTCTCTTTGGTTAGGTTGTTGGAATTTAACCCAAGTTCAAAAATAGTCATCAAGATCTGACTTGTTCAATAAAAGTCAATATCTTTCATCTTTGTCCTTTTCTAAAGCTTCTCCAATAGGTTTGTGTTTCATTTCCTTTGCCAATTCTCAATGTTGGTTTTAAAACCAAGTCCTATTAAGTCTTGCATGTTTGTCACATAAATTATATAAGTCTTTGTCTAATTCGATTCTCCAAGTGTCTAGGTCTTAGTTTAAAATCAAGCATTGAGTCCCAACACTAGTTCCAAGAATTAGAGTCAGGGTCTAACATCATAAGTGGAACTTTGATCTAAGAGAAGGCCAAGCTAATTAAAATAAAGAAAATTTCAAAATGCTTGGTCAGATCTCTGTAAGAACTCTTGAGTGTTTTATTTGAACGTTCTGGGCCTGACAAGCAGTTATAGAACCTTTGTTGGAGCCTGATGCCTCAAGTAGAACTTTTGATTGAAGGAAAAGTTGAAGTTTGCCAATAATTTGATTAGTTTTAATTCCCATATCGAACTCTAATAGATGAGGTAGAACTTTAGCTTTCAAGGAAGAAAGATGAAGATAAGAAAGAAAGTGGAGTAAGAGAGAAGTTCTAGAGAGATAGGGACTCCAGCGAGAGAAGTTGAATAATAAATAATAAGCATGAAATAGATTAAAAAAATATATAGTTTTTGAAACTCTATAAGAGCTCAAAATTTAAAGTAGAACAACAATTCAAAGGAAAAATCAAGTTCAATAAAATTTAGTTCCACAAGTAGAATTGCTCCCCAACAACCTTTCCCAAACTTGATTTTGAAGCTCTAATAGAGATAGTTCCATCATGAGCGTTGGATGCTGCCAAGATCCTTGAATTCATTAAAGGGAAGACATTATGGTTATTTTTCTCCATCAAGTTTTCATGTTTTTGTAGACTAGGAAATGGGGAAATCAGATATATATGCATGCAAAGGTTAACCACAAAAACCTTAAAAGAATATAAAACTAAATCCTAATCCAACCATAAAAATCACTAAGACAAATTGTGTAAAACATTGAAAATAAATCCAAAAATGCTCTTTTAAAGAAGCTTTGATGTTTTTCCTTTCTTCTCTAATATTGAAATGTTGCTCCAATATTGATAAAATGCACTCATGAATTGAAAGTAATAGGACAATAATGATGACAAGAATGCTTGGAATGTGGTTGTTGAAATGGGAGAAATAAAGTCCAATTTATAAGATTTCAAGAGATAAACCAAAATTACAAAATGACATGATTGAACGACAAATTGGATTGCAAAAAGGAATTTGTCATGATTATGACAAATTATGACATGATTGATGTGTAATTTGGAAATGGGAAATTTCTTGCACAAATCAAGGGGATAAATTAGGGGAAAATGGAAGAGGAAAGATGGAAGGATAAATAAGGGAAATGAAAGCTAAATTAATAGGTGGAAGCCAAAAAGGTGGGAGAAAATAATTCAAATTTTGAATAATGAAATTCTCACTCACCGTGAACTTAGAAAATGAGGGAATTATTAATTCCCAAATCTTGAACCAATTAGCCAATTAACTAATATAAAATTAATTATGTTGTCCTCAATTTTGTATTCGCGAAATTGGACAACCCTACGGAAAATTTTGTAGTTTAAATTCTTCAAGGAAAGTCTTTGTTTGATTTTCCTTGATTGTTTGTTGGGTTTTTAGTCTTATTTTCCCCTATAATTGTAGCATTTTGAACTCCGCTCGTTTTGAGATATCATAGGCGTCAATCAGAGTTGTCTAGCTCAAGTTATTAAGAAATTAAGTGATCTATAGGTGGGGTTTTTGGGCATGAGTGCATATTCTTATTCTTTAAATTAAAAATTCTATAAAAGTGGGGTTTTTATTAATAATTGCATGAAATAAAAATGTCATTTATATGTAAAGTGGGTTTAAAACCCCATTTTCAAATTTCACATCATTGAGAAGTTTTGAATATAGTTTTAAATGTTTTATATGTAAAGGTGGGTTTTTCAAGTCATTTTGCATATTATATCATTAAAACTATAGTTACATATAAATATATTATCATGAGACACTTTTTAATGCAATGAAGTGGGGTTTTTATTTAACATTGCATGCCATCAAAATGCAAATAATCTTTGAAGCTCCACTATCAATATATTTTAAGTCTCAAATCATAAAGGGGGTTTTTAAAATGCTAATACATGTAAATATATGTAAAAGGGTTTAAATAGCTCGTCATTATTGTTGATGACCTTTTTGCACATATTATAAACACTTTGATTTCTATTACATCTTTTTAATCAAACACATGCAAATGCATTTGAAAAGTGCGTCTTAAGCGATTCTAAGAGCAAGGTGATGATTTTGAATCACTTTACATATGCTTTGAGTTTAAAAACAAATAAAGTGTTTCTAAAAAGACGTCATTACTACTTTTTAAACCTACATGAGTATAAGTGGCAATTTTTATCCCAATTGCATATGCATTGGGTAATAAAAAAATGTGTCATTAAAAGCCTTTACACTTAAAGCTCTTGGGTGGCAATTTTGGGAACATTTGCATATGTTTTAAAGTTCCAAACATATGCAAATGCTTTATTAAAATGTGTTATAAGCTTTCATTTGCTTGTGTTTTTAATTAAGGCATGTAACTAAGTCACAAAAGTCCATTATGCGTTCAAAGTTACATGTACATGATAATGAAAGACCTGTCTTTGGTTGTAGCTTCTCAAGCACATTCATTTTTACATGGAAATGCATTTCTAAAACCTGTATAGAGCTTCCTAGAGGAAAAATGCAACTTTTAATATATGTATTTGGGTTTTCAAAGTACGTCACTTGGCTGGGTATGTAAAAATGCATCCATTTTTTCTTGTATTTGACACTAAAAAGCTCATTTTAGGGAAAAACAACAAAAAATGTGATTACTAAGGCATGTTTTGGGCATTTTAAAGCCCATTTTTGTTCTCCAACAATAAAAACATGATTGATATTGCATGTAAAAGACAACACAAACCCCATTTTTAAGCTTCATCAGTAAAAACGATTCATTTATGGCATGTATTGTGGGTTTTAAAACCTATTTTGTAGCATTCTTCATAAAAAATGACATATAGAGTATTGATTGCAAGTATCTAAGCATGTAAATGCAAGGAAAAATCTCATCCTTAAGCAAACACTTCATTTACAAGTTTGAATCTTTCTTTCTTGTTGCTATTCCTTTGCATTTTTTCTCCCATTCATGGCTATTTGTCAAAGATCCAAAGAGGACTGAGTTTTGCATTCATTCTTGTGAAGATTTGGTCGATCTTGGTTGCTTATATAGCATAAATTTGGAAATCTTTTCCCAAATTCAAACCGGCAAAGATTTGGAGTTTTTCTTCAAGGTCCAAGCATCTTTTCCTTCACATTTTGGTTCTAAGTGGTGCAAGTTATTCATGTTTTAACAGTCCTTTTATATGCTACTTTTGGACCTACTGGGAGGGGGGAGGGGGGTGAATTAGGCAATTCAAAACTTAAACTCTTAAAAATGAACTCACTGATTCACTTGGCAAGTACTGGATACAATAAAAAACCAATTCACTAAATAATATAAGCAACAGTCAATCATTCAAACTTAGCAACATCAGATTAACTCATTCACACATGATATAACTCACTAACACCATATTTAACTAAGAGACACATGATTTAACAAGGAAACCCAATTTGGGAAAAACCTCTGTGGGAATTGTAACCCATAATAAAAATTGTACCCTTCTGAAGTACGCTCTGTTAAGAACTTATCATGTTAAAGATTACAAACACATTTGTTAAATGTGAACCTGTTAGGGGATTTACCTTAGATCTGTTAAGATCTTCACCCTGTTAGGAGTGGCCTTGTTAGAGGTCTTCAAACACTCTTTTGGAATGTTACCTAAGTCTAGGTTTTACATATAGGATGGTTAAATCCACTCGGTTAAGAGATTTCTCTGTGAAAAATATTAATAGGAAACTCAACTGACTATGCTTGAATCAGATCCTTTATGCTGAATTAAATACTGGAATCACATACTCCATTAATATTTTTCTTAATCTATAGATTTTTTGATCTATATTTCTCTATTTTGCTCAGTAAATATTGTTCTTCAGCTTCTTTCCTTCTTTTCCTAGTTCACTAGTAGTCTCTACTCTGTGTAAATCTCATTCCTTATATAGACATACTTTTCCTCTTAATCTCGTTAATTTTATTTTCCTTCCTTTGCGCTCAATTGTTCGATCATCTTCTTCAATTTCTCAACTCGGTAAACCAAATTAATTTTACCTCGGAACTTGTAACTTTTCTTGGAACTTTCAATTTTTTGTTTAACCACTCGATCTTCGCCTTAGATCTTCATATTGTATTTTCCCATTCATAGATCTTGTAACAAAATTTATTTAATTCATTTCCTCATCCAAATCATCATATCTTTGCATTAAATCATCATTTAATATCTGTATATTGTACTCAGTAAAACTTTCTTTGCAATGCGGTAACTGACTTCATCACTTCTTAGTGTCTAACTTGCTCTCGATGCTCGGTGCTTGGTAACTATAACCAAATCACATTACATTCTACCAACTAAATTAGTCTAGCTCGGTAAAGTATCTCTTTCTGTCATAACTTAATTCATTGCAATTCCCAACTTGATCAATCAAACATACCGATTTGACAACATCAAGTATACAGTAGAAAAAAACTAAAACACCATTACTTCATCATTGTCTGATCTGTATTTGTCACCCATTTAACTTCTCCTTTTAAGATATGGTAACACAATAAAAATCCATTAATCAATTTCTTGACACTAGTGACAAGACAACAACTAATCTAACAATTTCTACAATCATGATACTTGGTATCACTTGGTCTTCATCATCTCCATCAGAAATTCATTAGTTAATCAACAATCTCCCTCTTTGGCATTGATGGAAACCACTATAATAGTGTTATAGCAATTGATGATGGCAGATTTCAAATACATAAATGTACTCCCTCTGATTTGACATATTTGTTCCCAATTTGATATTTCTATTCTGAATCTCCCTCTTGGACAAAACTTATATTTCTATAACATACAACTGAATCTCCTTCATGAGTAAATATTTGCAATTCATTCTTCTCCCTCAATATCTCTCTGTAGAAAAATGTTATCAATTCATTATTCTCCCTCTTTGACAACAATGTCAAAAATTCATACTCCTAAAAACTTGTTTCAGTAGTGGATTATACTTAACATGTACTCATAAAACATTACATACAAAACTCTTTTCACAACTTTAGGCATCACCTAAAGTGTGTCATACTAAAATCAATTCAGAAATAGGTATTCTAATGAAATATAGAATTGATGCAACATCGCTTATGCTCCTTAGTGAACATTGGATAGGGGAAGAACCCCTAATTTACCTCTTAGATACTCAAAAGCATCCTTAGGTAGTGGCTTTGTAAATATATCAGTCAATTGTTCCTTTGAATTCACATATTCCAACTTCACATTCTTCTCTTGAACTTGTTCTCTCAAGTAGTGATAATTGATAGAAATGTGCTTGGTCTTTGAATGCATAACCTGGTTCTTTGATATGTTAATAACACTTGTATTATCACAAAAAATAATAATCGGATATGTGATCTCTTCTTGTATACCTTCAAGCAATTTATTAATCCATACTATGCTTGCACAATTCATAGCAGTAACCACATATTCAACCTTGACAGTAGACTGTGAAATACAATTTTGTTTCTTATTTAGCCATGTAACCAATCTTTCTCCTAGAAAGAATGCTCCTCCACTAGTACTTTTTCTATCATCGACATTTCCAGCCCAATCTGCATCAGTGTATACTTGTAGAGAAAAAGTACCTCCTTTCTTGTATAGTAATCCAAACTCTTATGTGCCTTTAAGATATCTCAAAATCCTTTTTACTACAAATATATGTGTTTCCTTTGGATTAGAAGAAAGTCTTGCAACAATTCCAACAACATGTGCTATATCAGGTCTACTATGAACAACATACTGCAATTTACCAATCATGGATCGGTAAACAGTATTATCCACCTCTTGTATTTCATCCTCTTTAGATAATTTATATCCAGTAACCATTGGTGTTCCAACAGGTTTGAAATCTTCCATACCAAAAGTTTTAAGAATCTCTTTGATATACTTGGCTTTGTAGGATTTGACAAATGCAAATCCACAGAACCCGAATACACCTGCATGCAAATAACCTATTACAGAGAAGAAGCACGAGAATGAAAAAGAAGAACTTAGAGATGCTTGAAAGAAGAGTCAAAATATTGTTCCCTAAGTTGTGAAAGAAACATTACAAAGTTTAGCCTATAAAGGTGAACGAACCCTAAACAGAGAAACTAGGTTGCACAATATAATTAATATAAAATATTAATTATATGCACCTAAGAGACAACTTAAGAGAAAAAGAGTAATGAAACTACCTAATTACTCTAACACCCCCCTTAAGCGAAGCTCAGGAGGTAAGCTAACCTAGAACAACTATGAAAGCAAGAAATGAGTCCCGGCAACAAGGCCTGATCAGGTACCCAATACAAGGAAATCTCTGTAAACCAGAGACAAAGGAGAAAACCCAATGGGAAAAACTCCTCTCCAAAAAGAGATATAAAAGCAAGCAAAAGACAAAGAATGACTTCAAGAGACTCTCTTAAATCCATGAGTACAATGCATGCTACCAACCCCCCCGTGAAAGAGGGTCGAGGCTCCAAAGCCCCCCAGAATGAAAGAACCCCTGGATCAATGAACAAACCACTATGACTCCAATGCAAAGGAGTGAAAGATAGTGAGCAGTGAAGAGGTAATCTCGAAAGATGGGGTGTCACAAGAAGGTCGAGCTGACGCTCAAGGAGTAGACATCAGGATCCTGAAATGGAATCCCCAATGCAAGTGGTATGACAGGTGCGCTGACACTATCATGAGAGAGGAGATGAGTGTCCTCTATAGAATCCTCAACAACTACACTTGGTGGCTCGATGAATGGAGCTGGAGGGTCTGGCAGTGCTGAGGAAGAGTCCTGCTGAAGAGAAGAAACCTCAACAAGATGTGGTGTGGTAGTCACAACAGTGGTCTTAGGAACAACATAGAGGTTCAAGTGACCTGACTGTACCACATGATGCTCTCGTGAAAGAGGAGAGCTGAGCTTTGATAATGGAGATGGTGGACCAAAATGTGTGAAGGTGTAGAGATGGGTGGAATGATCAACTGTCCCTGTAGCAATAATGCCTCCTGTCGCACTATCCCTAATGACGGCTGAATCTGCCGTGAACTCAACTGTCTTCCCTAACCCACTAAGAGTAATCTGATGAATCAAGAGAAGGTTTGCAGATAGAGATGGAACAAACAATACATCATTGAATGTGCCATCTTGAATGCTTACAGAACCTTTCCCATAGACTATCATAACAGTGTTGTTCCCCATGAGAATGTGAGGAATAGGAGAAGCCGCAAGAGAAGAGAAGATCTCCAGAGAAGATGTCATATGGTGAGAAGCACCTAAATCCAGAATCCAAGGGATCTGTGAAGGGGATGCAACAGAAGCCCGGAATGCATGACCCTTTCCAAGATCCTGTCCAGCTGAAGAAGATGTGGTAGAAGACTGAAAAGCAAACCCTTGTGAGCCAGAAGAGGATGGAGAGGAAACAATGCTCTTCTGAAGGAGAGTTTGCAAAGCCACAATCTGTTTCTCATAGCCATGAAATTTCTTTTGATAGCAAAGTGACTCATCATGAGTTCCCTTCTAACAATAGGAACATGAGGTTTTTCAGTCTTTGATTTCTCCTTCTGAGGAGTAGATGGTGGTGCCTGTTTCTGCTCTGGCTTCCATGAAGATGAGTGGGCAACCAAAGCATGGCTCATAGAGCCAAAAGAACTATCCAGCTATTGAATTTTTGACTGCTCTCGAGTCAATTGATCACAAAAGGTCTCAAAGGAAGGCATAGTGTGCTGAGGGCCCAAAGCATCCATAGTGGAATAGAAGGTGGAGGAGAAGATTGAAAACTATCCATGAAGCTTTGAGAGTATCAAAAAAATACACTCATTATCTGACTTGGTCTTCCCACATCCCTGTAAAACTGAGCGGAGAGAGCTGAACTTCATCAAGAAGTCCTCAATGGTGGAAAAACTGTCAGGAGACAAGGATGTCAATTTTGCATCAAGTTGAGGTGCCCTGAACTCATTAACTATGCCAAACAAATCTGCAAACTTGTTCCATATAGCCCGAGGTGTGTTCAAATTCTCCAGGTGAAACAAGAGACTGTCAGAAACATCTAGTGCCAGTAAGCCCATGGCTTCATCCATTTTATTTCTATGCTAAAGAGCCTTAAAAGGATGTTGTAGAATAGGTTGGTTCTCATCTAGACATGAACATAGGCCACGTGACATGAGTAGCCTGGTCATGTGTGCTTTCCAGGTGTGGTAATTGTGCGGTGTCAGCTGGGCCACAGAGGGGTCTGACATTGAGAGAAGAAAAAGATGGAAGTAGAAGGGTCATTTTTTGAAATTAAATGACAGAAAGCAAAATCACCCCTCCCACAATGTATGATTCTATCTCCCGTACAACAAAGAAACAATTACTGAAAGCACGAAAAATGAGAAGAAAACCTGGACGCCAGATGCAGAGATGGAGGAAAAAGAATCCTCTACTTCAATGCCAAAAAAGAGAGCTCAAATGGCCGAATCAACAAACAACACCAGCATCATCACGTCTAGCTTGAAAACACCTTTTCGGCGATATTTCATTTTTTGAAAACAGACACTAGATGCCCAAGATATGGCCAAAAAACCAAGTGCCCCTCCAAAAACCAATTCTCTGGAAAAAACCAAACATTGGATAAAATTTGATGGTCAAATGGTTGTCGCCCGTCTGCGGCAAAAAATTTGACAGCCTTATGGCTGTCAGATGATCGTCGCCCAGAAAATTTTTCTGGTTGCCGAAAAAAGCACAGTTGCTAGAAAATTTGAAAATGTGCCTGAAAAAAAATATGGCAGGGTGATGTCAGTAGTGATGTCACTACCACACAGTTGGTGTTGGCAGTCGGTGGCAGGTGGCGGGCCGCAGCGGAGGTGGTGATTGGGTGGCACGGTGGGTGGCACAGTGAGTAGCGTGGTGGCCGGTGGCGGTGCAATGGCCGGAGGGCGGCGCGCTAGCTGGGGCCGGGCGTGGGCCGAGCTGGGGTGGCGCGGTGGTGGCCGCTCTGGAAATGCCTGTGCAGCCCTAAAAAACTTTAAGAAAAGAATTTTTAAATTTTTTTTTTATTTCTACCCATTTTTCGAGCCGTACAGCCTAGGAGGTCAATTTTTTTTTCTCTGGGGTCAGTGTGACCAAAACTAGCAAAGTTTATATGTATTTCGACTCTCCCAGGCCTTCTGAACACAATGGTGGAGTCTTTTTTGGCTCAAACGGCTCCAAAAAATAGTGCCTCCTCCAAAGTGAAGAAGAAACCCCAGAGAAGCTATGGATTTCGTCTGCGACTCACGGCTTCAAAAAACCTTCAGACCAGGCAGCAGCAGGGAAGCTCTGATACCATGTGGGATTTGAAAAATGCAAATCCACAGAACCCAAATACACCTACATGCAAATAACTTGTTACAGAGAAGAAGCACGAGAATGAAAAAGCATAACTCAGAGATGCTCGAAAGAAGAGTCAAAATATTGTTCCCTAAGTTGTGAAAGAAACATTACAAATTTCAGCCTATAAAGGTGAAAAAACCCTAAATAGAGAAACTAGGTTGCGCAATATAATTAATATAAAATATTAATTATATGCACCTAAGAGACAGCTTAAGAGAAAAAAGAGTAATGAAACTACCTAATTACTCTAATAGGCGTGTGTAATATACATTCCTCCATTAAATTGTTGTATTTGTAGACCTAGAAAGAATTTACTCTCTCTAATCATTGACATCTCAAACTCTTTTCTCATCTCATCAGCAAATCCTTTACATAAAGCGTCCTTGCCTCCAAATATAATATCATCAACAAAAATTTTAGCAATCAAAACTTTATTATCACTGTCACATTTCAAGTAAACATTAATATTTTCACTTGTTCTTTGAAATCCTATTTGATTAGATAAGAGTGCAGTCTCTCATACCATGCTCGAGGTGCTTGTTTCAATCCGTATAAAGCTTTATGTAACTTACATACCTTGTTCTTGTTTGCGTTCTCAATGAATCCCTTTGGTTGCTCAATGTATACTTCTTCCTCAAGTATCCCATTAAGAAACATAGACTTAACATCCATCTGATAAACTTTGAATCCTTTGTAAGCAACATATTCTATAATTCTTCTAACTCCTTCCAATCTAGCAACAGGTGCAAAATTATCTCCATAGTCAATTCCTTCTTCTTGTGCATAACCTTTGCAAACCAATCTAGATTTTTTTTTATAACTTCTCCATGCTCATTCAGTTTGTTTCTGAAAATCCATTTTGTGCCAATCACATTTTTGTCTTTAGGCCTAGGTACTAAAGTCCATGTTTTTTTCTTCTTAATTTGATCATACTCTTCTTTCATAGCTTTTATCCAACCCTCATTATCTAGTGCTTCCATAACTTTCTTCAGCTCAAATGAAGATATGAAACATGTATTGTCTCTAGCCTTGCTCCTTGTCATTACTCCAGCTTCCTTATTTCCAATAATCTTGCTTGGGGAATGGTTCCTTCTCAATTAATTTTCCAAAATAGGCTCGGTAGGTCTCAGTTCATCAACATCAACATTCGGTTGAGGAACTTCTTATACATCTTCCTCCTCGGTAGGTGCTCCCGGTAAAGTTTCAAGTCTATCATGTTGTACATATACAAACTTCTCATAATCATCAAGTTCCTTCTTACTATCTTCTCCATTCCTTTCTGCAAATTCATCAATTCTCATGTTTTCACTTGCCACCATTTTGTTAGTAACCTTGTTCAAACATTTGTAAGCTTTACTCTTTGTAGAATATCCTAAGAATATCCCTTCATCTCCTTTTGAATCAAACTTGTCTTCTCTATAATCTTTCAGAATATAAAATTTTCTCCCAAAGATTTTAAAGTAACTAACATTAGGTTTGTGATCATACTAAATTTCATAAGGTGTCTTGTCGGTACCTTTCTTCATTTGTACTCAGTTCAATGTGTAAACAGCAGTACTCACAACTTCCCTCCAGAAGTTCTATGAAACTCTTTTTCAATCATTAGTGTCCTAGCATAATCAATAATGGATATGTTCCTTCTCTCATCAATCTCATTATGTTGTAGGGCCCTCGGTGCAGACAAATGTCTCTTTATTCCATTATCATTACAAAACAATGTAAACTCTTCAGAAGTAAACTCACCTCCTTTGTCAAATCTCAAACATTTCAACTGTCTTCCAATTTCTTTTTCAACTCGGGCCTATACCACTTAAACATTTGAAATGCATCATCTTTTTCTTTTAAGAACATTATAGACATCATTCTATTATAATCATCCACAAATAAAATAAAATATCCATCTCCAGAATAACTTTGAGTTCTCATCGATCCACATAAATCTGTATGAACTAATTCCAAAATACCTTGTGTAACATAAGTCTTGCTTGCAAAACTAGATTTAGTCATCTTACTCATCTAACATTCTCTACATATAGCATTCTCTGGTTTTTCAAGTCTTGGTAGTCCTCTTACTCTATTCTTCTTACTCACTTTGATTAAGTTGTCAAAATTAACATGACAAAGCCTTTTGTGCCATAACCAAACATATTCAACTTTAGCAAATAGGAAACTCTTCATAGAAGTGTCAAGATATAATAGATTGCCTTTAGATTGTTCTCTAGTAGCAATTAGATTGCTCTTCTCATAAAATACTTTCACTCTTCCATATTGAAATTCCAGTCGGTAACCTGTATTGTTAAGATGTGCAACACTCAACAAATTATAATTTAATCCTTCAACCCAATAGACATCATCACATCTTTTATTATTCACTAAAATTATAGATCCTTTTCCTTTCATAGGGTATGGAGCATCATTACCAAATCTAACATAACCTCCATCATGGTTTTCCAAGGAAACAAACTTAAGTGTGTCACTAGTCATGTGATGTGAACAACCACTATTTATAATCCATGTTTCATTCTTACTTGTGATATTAGGGCTCTAGGTGTTTCTTCATCAGAATCATCTTTTATAGTAGTATAAACAACTTATTTTTCCTCATTTCTCTCAATAGAATCATCATCACTTTGTCCTTCATTAACAAGATAATAAGATTTCTTACCTTTGTTTTTGTAGTCTCTGTATCTCCCGAATCTATTTTCTCTCTTGTCCTTATCTTTCTTTTCCTCCTTATCATTGTCTGGACAGTTAGATGCAAAGTGACCAATTTTATCACAATTAAAACATTTCAAGGGTAACTTACCTTAGTATTTTCCTTTGCTTCTTTGTAGCCTTCTAGCCAACAAAGCTTCAAATTCTCTTTCATTCTCCTCACATTTAGTAAATAGCTCATCAAGTCCTTCAGTGCAACTATAGAATTTCTCACTAGCACTGCTCAAATAACCATCTCTAGTAACAACTACTCTATCCTTTCCAATTTTTAAAGTAGACTTAAATGTAGATTCAACCTTAGAAATAGCAGGTACACTATTGTCAAAATCATTAAGCTCAAATGCAGTTTACTTACCAATAGTGGCATCCAATGAAACATTCATCTAGTGCATAGATCTCAGCTCTTGTATAGCAGATACATGAATAACATAACTCGGTAGCAGAGTTCTCAACATTTTGCTTGTCACATCATCCTTTGTTTTGTTACCACCAGCTCCTCTGATAGAATTAATAGTCTCCTTAAGTCTTGTACTATATTGTAATATGTTCTCTCCTTCCTTCATCCTCATAGAGTCAAATTTTCCTCTCAAACTTTCTGCTTTAGCCTGCTGATCTCCTCCATAGGTCAAAACAATATTATCCCACATTTGTTTCGTAGTAGTACAATCATCAAGCTCATCATATTCCTGGTCGGTAAGTTTAGATGCAATCTCAATCATGACTTGTGTATGTTCAACTTTCTGTCTTTTCTCACTAATAGTCAAAGATGCAGTAGTCGGTGCTATATATTCATTCTCAAGATAGTAAAGTGCATATTCTCCTACTCTAGACACACGAAACTTCATTCTAATTTTCCATGTAGAGAAATGATCCCTATTCAACTTTGGTGCTTCCCTCTTATACATCTTTAGATCTTACTCAAGTCCTTTAAACTTATCACTTTAGAGTAACAAGGCTCTGATACCAATTGTTGGTCCCACTGAGAGGGGGGGTGTGAATTAGGAAAATAAAAACTTAAACTCTTAAAATTGAACTCACTAATTCACTCGGTAAGTACTGAATATAGTAAATAACCATTTTACCAAATAATATAAGCAATAATCAATCATTAAAACTTAGCAACATTAGATTAACTCATTCACACATGATATAACTCATTAACACCATATTTAACTCAGAGACACGGGATTTAATGAGGAAACCCAATTTGGGAAAAACCTCTGTGTGAATTGTAACCCACAATAAAAATTGTACTCTTCTGAAGCACACTCGGTTAAGAACTTATCTTGTTAAAGATTAAAAACATATTTGTTAAATGTGAGCCTGTTAGGGGATTTACCTCAGATATGTTAATATCTTCACCCAGTTAGGAGTGACCTTGTTACATGTCTTCAAACACTCTTTTGAAATGTTACCTAAGTCTAGGTTATATATATATGACAGTTAAATCCACTCGGTTAAGAGATTTCTCTGTTAAAAATATTAATAAGCAACATTAAACTTTGATCTATAAAAATTAGCAACTCACTATGCTTGAATTAGATCCTTTATGCTCAATTGAATACTGGCATCACATACTCCATTGATCTTGTTGGAAATACTGAGAGGGGGGGAGGTGAATCAGTATTTCACTAATTATTCTATTTCAACAACTTAAACATAAATCAAAGATACATCCAATGAGTCTTAACATAAGAACACATAACACTTGATATGATTACGGGGAAACCTTGATTAGAGGAAAACCCCGGTGGGAATTAGTACCCACAAATATTCTGTACTAGTTTCTTATGATCCTTGTTAGAAGATCCTTAACCCTGTTAGGAGTTGTCTTTACAATGTATGAAGTACAATGACCTTGTTAAGGGTTGGATCCTATTAGGAGTCTTTTACAATAACCCTGTTAGGGGTGGTGGACTCACTATCCAAGGACTCACTGTCCAAATGGTGAAGGCTACAACCTTCTGGATCTTTGATACACACTGTATCTGCAAGGTGAACTACTGCTGTGACACTGCTTGTCTGATCAGTTCCTTTTGTGTGCTAATGCTTTAACCTCTTGTTGATCTCTACAAAAATCTTGTCTTCACTTTGAAAGCTTCTACTTAAATATTTATATCATCAACATATGACAGATATAACTTTGCTACTTTTACACTCTGCTCTACTTTTCTTATCTCTGGCTTTCGCAACTTTTTCGATCACAAATGACCTTCTATAAGTAATTCCTCAAAAGACACAAACATTTCAGATTTATTAAACCTTTTATTATCTATCTTGATCACTTAAATAACCATGCAACCCTTCATTAAGTCAGCTTAACATTAATTATAACTGCTTTACTCAAACCGATCAGACACGTCTTTTCACACAGTCTGCTCCACCAAATTAGCTCTAACTTTTTGCTCCTGATGAATCAAGTCATGCACCTTTAACCACATATTATTAGACCACTAAAAATAACTAATCCAAGGATGCAAGTCTTGAATATATGTGCAACTTTTGTACCAAAATAATCTCTGTCAGCTCTTTCGATGATCTCTGTCCTGTTCTGGCATTCACTGGCTGTACCTCTTCAACTGGCTGTATCTTCTTCATAATTCTAGATCTGATCATGATCTCTTAGAATTAGCATGTAAACATACTCATAATCTTATCTTACAAGGCACATATCATTTTAATAACAAATGAACACACGCTAATCAAAACTATAATAGTTTGTTCCTTGCTCTATCCTGTTCTGCCCTTTACTATCTCAGTCACTTCATCTTGCTGTAACTTCTTCATACTTGTAGATCTGATCATGATCACTTAGAATTAGCATTAATACATACTTACAAGATTATATTCAAATACACATGCCCTAACTCGGTCGTATGCACATGCACTGCTGCTCTGTTCTTCTGGTACTTTGCTAACTATCTAGTCTTTTGTACTTAGCCAATTTCTAATCTTCTGATAATGTGTGCTGACTCCAAAACTTCATATGAATTTTTTTCCATAATGAAAACACTAAATATAGTCATATAAACCAGTATATTCAACTTTACAACAATCTCCCCCTTTTTCATTAATGGCCACAAAGGAATATGGCAAAGTTACTATCTGTACTCTTATACAAAAACTCTCTATCTTATATCTCCCTCTTATCATATAACAGACTCCATATTCTTCGTACTCTACTCCCCCTTTGAAATTAATGAAAAAGATGATAAAAACACTTCTATGTAATTACTCAACATACACATTTGGATATGCAATCTGCAACTTTTGGATCTCTTTCTCCCAAAATGCAATCGGTGAATTGACAATCTGTGGATGGGCGCATAATGTATATTGTAGTTTCTCCATTTTCTCCAAGTCTATGCTAGGACCTTGATCATATGAAATACTCCATATTCTATACATTAATTTACTCCCCCTTTGATATTATCTTCTCTTCCTTTTGCTACAAACTCTTTCAAGGATGCTTGACTAGCCTTGAGTGAACTAAGATCAAGTGTAAATTTGCTAACCAATTCACTGAGTCTCTTCTTCATATACTTCTCTTTTGCAATATCTGATCTATCTTTCATGACTCCTTCAAATTATATACTCCCCCTTACTTATTTACTCCCCATGAGTCTAAGTCTGTTATGGGTGTCAAACTTGACAACAATGATGATGAACTATCCATCACATCAGTCTTCTCTTTTTCTGCTTCCTTTTCTGTGATATCTTAAATCAATATATCTTCTTTCTGATATAAAGACTCTCAGCCTCTTGAGCATTCACATATATTTCTTTAAACTTTTCTAGATCAATATCCATTGCTGCCATTGATACTTCAACATTATCAACCATGAATGTATCCTCCCTGTCCTTGGCCATGGGCATAGAATCCTGTGGACCTGTCATAATAGTTTTATCTACTTCTTCATATGATATTTCAAATTGTATCTTCAATCAATTCTGCTCTTACGTGAACACTCTTTTTTTGTATTCACACTTAGATGATCAATAATAAGTATGCGCTTCCAAGGATAACATCAGGTCAGCTCAGAAAATAAAATTATCTCCAACGGCTATATTGATACTCTCATATAGAACACTACTCAACAAGATTTTTGACCCATTCCGCTTCATGAAATTCATGTGCTGAAGCATACTCATAAATCACATCCGAGATGTTTCAAAGAGTTTCTTGATATTAATCTCTACTGAAGAATGTAATTGTGACACTTTGCTACTCAACTGCAAGTGCTCCTTTGATTTATCTATCTGCTTACTCGATTGTTAAGTAGTTTATCAACTAATTTCTGAAATGACGTGTCTGTGCTTGGGCTTCATTTCAAACTCGAATTACTTTTCTTAACAAATAGCGATTATCAATTTCCTTTCTTCGCTGATGAGAACAACTATAATACATTAATAATACAACTTCTAGGGCTTCTATGATCTCCAATCATTTATTCTGACTGCAAGTGAGGACTTGGTGATTGCAAAGTAGATTTCCACCATTAATACTTGCCACGTAGATAAAGGAAGCAACTGTAACTTCCATTCTTGTTCCTGATAACAATTTAGATCATGTGCTCTTCCATACAGCACCATAATGTTACCAAACAATTGTAATCCAAGGCGTATACTTAGATGGTGAGTATACCAGCGACGTAGGGGTTCAGAGCTAGAATAGCTCCCCCTAAGACCATGAGGGTCAACTATTCAGAAGTAGAAGGTGTGCCCAATGAGGATGCATCTACTACCTTGTTCTCTTCATTATCCTTCTTTACTTCGACCCATATTTCATCTACTTTAGCTTTAGCTTCCACAAACTTAACTTCTCCTGATTCTTCAAACAAAGACTTCTTAGGATTCTCTTGTCCTTTTGTTCTTGATCTGCAAGACCTTGAGATGTGTCCTTTTCTACATGAATGACAAATTATAGGAGGTCTGATGTTGTTATTCATCATGCTGCATTGCTTGGCTGTGTGTCCATTGTAATTACATATCTGACATGTAATGTTCTGAGGGATTTTAACATTTTGCTGAGGATAACTTATTTGTCTTCGCTTATTCTGATTTCTTTGATTATTTTGATTCTTGTTCTTCTGACTTGTTTTACAATTCATAGCTCTATGACCAAATTTATTTCATGAATAACAATAAGCATTGAAGGGTCTTACCTCTTTACAATTCCTTGCAATATGTCCATGCTTATTACAGGCATAACAAGTACGGTCAAGTAGCTTGCATTCATCCTTAGGTGGTTCAACATTGTCTTTAGTCTGATTTCCAATCTCCTTAGTGTCTGTGATGTCCATTGGTGCTTTCATTCTTTCTTGCATGACATCAATCTGAATTTGTGCTTCATTGTATCCTATACCGCTGGTATCTCCTTTAACCTTTTGAGCATACAACTGAGATTCTATCAGATCCTTGCTTGTGTGTAACTTGTCAATATGATTCTTTGCTACAATTAATTCAGATTCCATCTTCTCTTTGTTGTTTCTTAGCTCCAAGATTTCCATGTTTTCTTGTCTCAGTTCTTCATCTAATTGCTTGTTTACTTTGACTTGATCATCATAGGCATCTTGATTGTTACATATCTTT
>MU223422.1:496834-511848 GCA_018584345.1 Thuja plicata | reverse complement strand
TCAAAACTATTCCATTCCAAAGGCGTACAAGCTCATGTTTCCTTGTACAAACAACATAGCAGAATATGAAGCACTGGTAAATGGAATCAAACTAGCTCTTGAATGGAATGTTTCTGAGTTACATGTCTATGGTGACTCTCAACTTGTAATCAACCAAATCAATTATGTATACCAAACTAAGGATGAAAAACTCATTCCTTATAAATGAATGGTTGATGACTTTAAGAAATATTTCACTTACATCACATTTCAACAAGTCCCAAGGGTAAAAAATAGGGCAGTTGATGCCATGGCTACATTAGCATCCTCACAGCAACAAGAGGATGATTTCTGCTATGAGTTCCTTATGGAAGAAATCCATTTCCCTTCCTACAACTCCCCTGACTCCCAAATGGTTTGTTCAGTCATTAAACATGAATCCTCCCATTATCACCATGTTTACTCTTACCTGCGCCATCAGATCATTCCTGATGGACTAACCAGAAACAAAAAATGACATCTCATCCGCAATGCCTCATGGTATGTTCTTGTGGCCAATAATTTGTATAGACGAGGATTATATGGTACTTTGCTTAGGTGTCTAGAAAAAGAAGAGTCTAAACATGCGTTGTCTGAAGTCCATGAAGGAATTTGTGGTTCTCATTCTAACGGTCTGACTCTGGCCTGAAAACTACTTAGAGCAGGGTATTATTGGCCAGATATGGAGAAAGAAGCTACTAGGTTTGCAAAGACTTGTAATAAATGTCAGCTTCATGGAAATCTTATACCCGCTCCAGCAAGGGAGCTCATTCCTTTTTTAACACATTGGCCCTTTCAACAATGGGAATTTGATCTAATTGGGCAGATTTACCCCTCATCTTCTAATGGACACTAGTTCATTATCATAGCTACTGAGTATTTTACCAAGTGGGTTGAGGCGGTCCCACTCATTAAAGCGACGAGATAACAGGTCTCACTATTCATTCTAAACTACATCATTTGTCGCTATGGAATACCTTCCTCCATCATCACCGATAGTGGAGGTCAATTTAAGAACAACATCATGGATGAGTTGTGTGAAAAATTCAAAATCACACAACACTGTTCTTTAATATATTACCCACAAGGTAATGGACAGGCTGAGGCCTCAAATAAAAATTTGTTGAAAATCTTACATCATACAGTTAACAAGTCTGGAAGGGATTGGCACCTACAAATCAATCCTGCATTATGGGCTTACAGAATGAGCATCAAAACACCTATAGGGGCAACCCCATTTGCATTGGTATATGGGGAAAAAGCAGTCTTACCCCTAGAGGTAGAAATCCCATCTCTTAGGGTTTCTTTGCACAGAATTGTACCAGATGAAGAGTACCAAGTTTTGAGACTCCAAGAACTAGAGCTACTAGAAGAACATCAAAAAGTGGCCTTTGATCACCTCAGAGTTTATCAAAAAAGAATGTCAAGAGGATACAACCAGAAAGTCAGACCTAGAGAACTTCAGGTGGGAGACCTTGTGTTGAGAGAAAATCCCCTTAATCAGTCACATAGAGAACAAAAGGGGAAGTTTGAACCCAACTAGCTGGGTCCTTATATCATTACTGCAACATTTGGCTCTGGAGCCTATCAACTCTCCCCACCTAAAGGAGATCTGCATTGAGATCCCATCAACACTCTCCATTTGAAGAAGTTCTACACCTAAAGCATTCTTGGTGATCAACACCATGTACATAGTAATGTCCTAAAAAAAACCTAAAAATTGGAAAAAGTCCTAAAAAAATGATCATCTTGGTGAAAACCTAGCAATAGGCACCTTGATGTATGAATCAAAAAAATCAAAAAATGGAAAAATACAAAAAAAATTGAAAAAGAAGAAAAAGTGCCTTGGTGAAAACCTGGTAAACAAGCGCCATGGTAGCAAAAATAGAATCTTTTCCAAGTAGGTGAAAACCTGGTAAATAGGTTCCTCTTGTACTCAACGCTCCATCTATCAATGCTCAATCTTGGCATCACTCCTTTGCTTTAGTTTGTACATATCTTTCAGTCTGTTTCGTGACACTCTAGTTCTTCTAAGAACCCTCCTGGCTTGAAACTGGTCTAGATTCATAACCTAGGGGATATCAAATTAGATTTGTCCTCGCAGTATGAGTCAAGTCAGTTATTTTCATTTGCTATTAGGGGCATGGTTCCCCAATTTGATCGCATCTTTGGTTTACACCAGAGTCAGTAATCTTGTCATTTCTAAAGGACAACTCGCTACTGACGCAAACAGGTGTTTCTCAACACCACAATCAACAGTGTTTCTTAACACTATCTTTGGATGTATCTGTGTTTCTTAACACACATTGGATATCACAAATGTAAATGACAGATCGTAGCAATCAAACACACAACACTCACAAGCACAACGGTTTTTCTCAACACCTCATACATATATACATCCGAAAACTTTGAACATGGCTGAAGTATGTTGAACTTCTATTTGTATGCTATCTATTTTCATTGATTTCACTACTCTTCTCTTTGTCTACTACTTGTTGGTGTGGTCCTGATGATCCAGCAACGTTAAATAAACTGGGTGTATGTGATAAGAGCTCCTGCATAAAGGCAGAAAAGCCTCACATCCCTTGATCCTATTTATTTGTATGCCAAGGTGAGGTTGGAACTATCTACTTGACTGTTATTTATTTGTTTGTTTACACAAGCGCGCACTCATGGTTATCTTGGCTTTGAATGCCTAGATACTGGTGTACTCTTGCAACATCAACTAGAAACAATGTTTAGGTCATCTCGGCTATTGTGCCTCGATGCTTATGTTAGTTTTCCATATCTTATTCGATGAAAGTCATATTCATATTCTTATGGTCGCAGTGGCACCAGTAAGGATTGTATCGACTTTGATGTTCCAGAACTGCTCAATGATGACAATTTTCAATGCTAAAGCTCAGTGACTACACCTTAGGTTGCATTCATGTTAGTCTTGCATCTGCATCTGCATCTGCATAGTGATGATATTAGCATAATAACTTTATCTCTATCCAATGTGAAGGATCTGAGATTCTAATCGATCAATCTTCTCATCATCAAGTGTTCATGACACCCCTAGTTAAATCCACTATCCTTATTCTATTTTCAGGATCAAAATCAAAATATAAATTTGACCACTCGCACAACCAATAGAAATATCTCATGCTTTTCTTCTCATCAGTCCATGTATCTTACTTTTGGTCAATCTTGGTCAAACATGACCTCTCTTCAAGTACAATTTTTTTCCTAACCACATGGGACCTCTTTCTAATCAGATTAGTTTCTTCCTAAATTGTCTAATCAATTGAATTGCTTCTCATCACTGGGGCACCTAGCCATATTTCAATTTTGCTCTCGAGGGGGCAGGATCAGGACATCAACATTCCAGTGATCACATCCTCAATCAAAACCCCATCGCTTGGGGCATCTCAGTTTCTTCACATCAAATCAAGTTGAGATCATCTTAAATCCAAGGCAACCTAATCAATGGTCTTATACAGTGGTGAATACACTCGAAACTAGACAAGATAAGTCTAATACAGGATATTCATTATTGAAACCAAATACATTGATCAAATTGGCTTCATCGCTTCAAATCAAGTCAATTTTATTTGCTAATCAAATCTCTTAAGGGTAATCAATTTCATCGCTTCAAATCAAACTGGTTAATCATTCAAACCAATCAAAAAGGTTTAAGAGTTCCTGACAGATATTTAGTTTCATCGCTTCAAATCAAACTGAGCATTCTATTTTATATATTTTGATCTATCTTTGTCCAATCAAGCTCGAAGTCGGTCTTCTTCTTCAAAAGAATGCTTTCATCACTTCAAATCAAACTATTCTTGATCTCATCAGTAACAGTTCTTTGAATCAATGCGCTGATCGCACATCAATTCAAAGAGGGGCAAATGTAATCACCGTAAAATGGTCACCTAAACCCTAGACCCCCAATCTCAACATTTAATCAAGAAACCCTAATCTTGATTATTCTAAGTCCTAAATCAAACAGGTAATTCATCAAATCAAACTAATCTAACCTAAAACCTAGGTCCTAATTATCCATCTTACTTGATTAATTAATTAATTCCTAATATCACAATACATTGGCAAATATATCTTATGTTAATTATTTAATTGATATTATGACATTAATTAAATAAAAATTACAAAATTATCAATTAAATCAAAAAGGAATTAAATTAATTATAAAAAACATAAACGTGTCTCCAATGCGCCAGATGTGCATCCGAAGCGGTGCGTCAAGAAGACCATCTGTCAGAAAACTCCTTGTTGATCCTGTTGGTAAACAGATTTTGTCCTTTCTTGCTTATTATAGAAATGAATCTCTAATGCCCAACTTATGAACAAGATCTGGTTACAACAGTTGAAAAGCCTTTCCAGACTGCTAGCTTTTCTCTGAATTGGTAGGTACAGCTCCCTAGAATAGGTATGCAATGAATGATGTTTTGATCTTACACTAACATGGGGGTATGCTCCTAACCTGAGAGCAGAAGAGGCTAAATCAAATCAAGCCTAAATAGGACTTAATCCAGGCAAGGAGGGATCTTTAATCTACAAACCAAGATGCAGAAATCATAGATTTTATGAACTCATACACTCAGCACTAACTAATTTACGGCTATTGCTTAATAAGATTTAGACGAAATATTATAGACCTTTATTTGATCTTCCTTTGAATATCCCACAGCACATCCTACTGAGGTTTATTCACATCCTTGTAACAAAAGAAAGAAACATCCTTTCCTTCTTACTGTAACTTAGATTTCAAAGAAAGAACCATCTAACTACCATTCTAAGCTAATGGAACAGAAAATCTTTGACATAAAACACTTTCAATTGTCTCTGCAACATCAAGTATCTCACACCAAAAAATTTGCCGACCTTTCATTAATCTTTCAACTTCATACATATAGAGCCAGGGGATGACCATTACAAAGGGAGTTTAATTGGTTCATCTCCCTCTAAATGATAGATGGCAAGAAAACCACTTCTGTCGCTAACTAATTGCAAGGGAAAAGAAACAGAAAAAAAAGGGGAAATTAAATCATTTGGCCTCCTTTCCTTTTTCTATCTTTGTCCGATAAGTTTTGGCAGCAACCACTATTGGAACTAACTCTTCATGTCTGGGCACATAGACATTGGTATATCTTAAGAGCCACTGGGTGTGATCTTTAGCCATCTTCTTCGTCACGTTTAACTGCTTCGGCAGCTCTTCCATGGCCATGTGTATGTGCCCGCTTAGCTTTTGCAATTTTGTAGCTCTATTCATGCCACTTGTAGACGCATCGCTCAAACTATCTATGTACTTAGAGAAATTCTCTTTCATCATATTGACATCAATTAACACCTTCTTCTGGCCGCTAGTTTGGGATTCTGTATGGAGTTCCTTTATTAGCTCAAATCCCCTGTTCTGGATTTCACTTATTTTGTTCCCTGTTTCACTAAGTCCTTTTTTTGCAGATAGTATCATTTCGGACCTAAACAATATACTTTTAAGCCATTCAGCTACAAGCTCACTTCCTGTTGATAGAATTTTCACCTCTATGGCTTCTTTCCCTTTGATTTGTAGGATCATCTTCAAGAGGGCACCGCATTCGTCACTCTTCGCTCTTTCTCCTGCCAGAGAATTACTGTTTTTCAGGATGTTTTATGTTTCTTTCTCCAAGCTTAGAATATTGCTTCCAATCTGTTCTATAATAGTAATCCCATCTTCTCTGACCTTTTCAATCCATTCTTTACTTATCTGGCTGAAGTGCCTGTCTTCCTGGAGTTGGGAAATAAGAGCTTGTACTTCGACGACCGTGGGGTTCTTTGTCACCGTCACTCCATAGATGGTTGCTAGAGGAGACACCAATTATTGGATGAATTGATTCAATTCTTCAATCTCTGCCTTCATTCTTACTTTGGAAGACTTTAGGGTCTCTAATTGTTCTTCAATGACTTCGTTGGTTGACTTCCACAGACCAACCTTGGTATCATGCCTTGCTTCACCAAGGTCTATTGAATGCAGTGTAAAATCATCAATATCCATATCCTCCAATCTGCCCTCTTTGATGGGCTTCGCTATCTCCATGGCCAAGTGACCTGTGGCTAGATCATGGCCTAATATTGACAGCGACTTCTACTTCTTGGCTTGGGTCAGTGCTGATCTGGACTGTACCGCAAGGGAAATAATATCTTTTGCTGGAGTACTCTCATCTTTCCTTCATTTCTTCCTCTCCAGGGTGTCCTCTAGCCACGACTTAGTGCTTATTACTTGGGATGCAACCCCCAGTGAATCGATGCTGAACATCTTCCTTTTAACTGGGGTGGCTGCTACTGTAGGTGTGGCAAAAGGATTTTTTGGGACTTGAGGGACCAACTTCAGAGAGGCTTGGATTATCTCGACAGTCTTCTTAGCTGCTCCATCTGATTTTGAAGATTCACTACTACTACTCTCTCCATCTCCCAAATCCACAATTTGCACTGGAGAACTATCCACGGGTAGCAATGTTACACTCACAAGAGTGCTAGAACTAGGATGAGGCAAAGGCACTGGGGTAACATGAGGAGATGAAACTGGAGTGGTGCAAGGAGTAACTTCACTATCTTTTGGTTCTTCTGCCTTCTTCTCCTCTTCTTTCTTCTCTTCCGTTTGGGTCCCAATCACTGGTCGGGAGCCGTCATGGCAGGTCTTATCCAATGGAATGCTTTTGTCTGGCAGTTGGTCACCTCCTCCCGCAGGTTGAGCAGGTCCTTGAGAAATTGCTGGCATCACACTTGTAGTGGTCCCCTGAGTGGAGGAGGAAGCAACCATTGATGGAGATGCTTGAGTAGATGTATTTCTTGTTCGTTTCTTTTTAGCTATCCATTCAACCCATTTTCCCCTTCTCTTGATAATTTTTGCCTTCATTGTCTCTAAGTCCTCTGTGACTTCTCCATTAGGCTCAGAACTGATGGAGGTGTTTCTCACTTTGGTCAGATAAGTATTGCTATACATATTCTAGCCATCATCTTCAACTCCTTCAACATCCAGGTTAATACCATATGTCTTCACCTGCTCAACTGTGAACCTGGCAAAAGCACGGTCACGACTTTCAAATTCATCTTTGCAGTCAGCAAAATAATCTTTAAAGTCGATGATGTGTCTGACTGTGCTTCCAATTTGCAATACATCTCTTGCATAGCCTTTGGGGTCGAACATAAGCCTTATCACCCCATATGCTTCCACGTGATATCTGGTTTCAAATGTTTTCAGCATGTTCTTGGCATCCGAACGGGATTCACAACTGAAATCCCCGACCTTCATAGGGAATTCATACCCTTTCTTTCTCAAGCTCACACTCAAGAGGTTCACGTGCACTGCTTGTCTCACCATTTCAACCAGCATGATCATATCACTTGGATATCTTGGCAGCTTCAAGGGGAATCCATCAAAGGCTGCAAGACGTAAATAGGAAAACGATGAGAAATGAATGAAGAAATTCCCAAACTGGCTAATGGCCTCCATTGCTTCTGGGTTGAATCTCCATTCAGGGCATCCCTGCAATTCCCTACAAATTCTCATAGTGAAAGCATCATTTACTCGGACATAATCTCCATAGAGGTTATGTAATTTCAAACATGGGTAAAATTCATAGCATTTAACATTGTCTGGGAAATCTTCCAATCTCGGAAGACCTGGCCATATTTGCAGTGATGCCAACATATAGATGAGGAAAGAAGACATATAAAATGTATTGTAGAACTTTGCGGCACAGAGGGCATTGGACAGATTTTCACTTACCTCCTGAGCCCAATCAACATATTGTGTACCTGAGCATATTACTTGTACTATGAAGAAGTAATGCTCAATGAAATTCAGGGCTTCGACTTCACCTTTCATTCTGTGAATGAGCACCAGAATATCAATAATTTCGGGCTTAAGGTCCAATCCAAATAGAGTCTTTAGCACCTTTCTTTTAGCGCCTCAAGGCTTCTGAAACCATGAGTGCATAATTTCTCTTCTCCACACCATTTTCTTCACAGAAAACTCAGAAGCCGCATGCGATACTGTTAAGTTGGAGAATTCATCCCGCTCAGGTACCCAGAAGCAATTCACCACTGTCTGACGATCAATAGATAAAAGTACTGTGTCATCTGGTAGTATAATCTGTCTGGTGTCCGGGTTGTAATGGTTGATACATTTGTATATCAATTCCAGAGCTTGGACGACCACTGGAAACCCTGTCGCTTCAATCAAGCCACTTTCTCGAAGCTTCTCTGTTATGGGATGAATTGGCTCTGTTTTCAGTCTTTTCTGGAGATCATGTATGTCGTAAAAGTGTAGAGAAGTATCTGTGAGATTCTGCAGAGTGGTTTTAATGCCGTTCAATCCGTCAAAACCGGAGAACCTAGCAGCCATTTTGCTATACAATAATAAGGGCCTTTGAAAACACAAGATATAAAGCTCACAGTTAAGATGCTACAAATGCAAATGTGTTGGGCAGAATAATTGAATGACAGCAAAGAAGAAACAGTGATTTGAAATACTGTTCACATTTCTGGCTTTATAAAAATCTAAATGTCACCGTTGATTTTCAGCATTCACGCCACACGAACGAATTTATGAATAAACCCGTTAACACCATAAATGAGAAGCCCTAACGGATACCTTGAAGTCTTTTCACTATTCCCATTGCCCTAACGGAAACATTTTCATTAACTTCACTTACTTTTCCATTTTCCTTGAGCTTGTGGAAAATCATAAACGGGGTACTCCACTTAAAAGGATTCCGCTTAACATAAGACTACATTTCTTTCATTTGCGGAAAATCTCTCTATGAGTAAGAACTCCGCTGCGGAGAAAGCAATTTTTTGTTCTCCGTCGATGCTATCCTTTAACTTCCTGAACCAACATTAAAATATTTCTTTCTTACCCAAAAAATTGAAAAAGTGCTTCAAAAACCCGTTGTGGGGTCCACCACAGTGCTCCTTCTTCTTTTCTACCTTTGCGGAAAATCACCTTCTTAGGTAGAATTCCGCCACGGAGAAGCTGAATTCTAATTCTCCGCCTTGAATCTTTCTTGATTCCAAATTTCCTTTTAACTGTTCCCCGTATCCATTTCTATGCTATAGGTAACAATTTCACTGTCCACGACCATTTCTTTCCATAGAAAACTTGTAAGCAAATTGCTATCCGTACTTCACAGAAAATCAACTTCACAGGTAGAAACCCGCAGTGGAGAAGATGATTTTCGAAATCCCGCAAGCCTTTAATTTGATGCTGAATGAAGGATTCCGCCGATGATGATTAGTTCTGCAAGGATCAAAATGATGCGAGAACCCCCATCGGATTAGGCACTAGACTACCCGCGGACTTATCATGCGTCTAGGAGAAATCCACCTGGCTAAGGGAAAGTGGAGGGAGAAGGGAAAACTAGAAAATCTGATGGTGATTCCCAATTACTTAAAGGACATTGACCTAGACTCAAACATGATTAAACTTCACTAAGATGCAAAACTTCCACTTTTCTGAAATGGATACATGTTTAAAAGTGGAGGCAACAGCTGGCTCCGACTGGGGACTTGGGTAGATTATACCCAAGCGAGTGACCCAGTATCTCTGGTTTTGCAAGGAAAAACAAAAGGCAGCAATGCAGGGACACCAACAAAAGCAAGCAAAACAAGAAAGGAACAAAGTCAAGGGAAAGGAAACTATCCTAAGGAACGTAAAGCAACAGAACAAAACTATGAACATTACAGGGGTTACCTATTTTCAATCTGCGATTTGATAAAGCTTCAAATCTTGACCATTGAAGGTCAGTGGTAATACTTCACCATCCCGGTATGCCAGTTTGAAAGAATTGTTATCAAATACCTGATGAATTATGAATGGGCCTTTCCACAGGGAATCAAATTTCTTGTGCATCCCTTTGGGAGCACTTTGTTTATCCCACAATAATACGCTATCGCCCACCATGAATTTTCTTGGTCTTTCTTTTTTGTCAAACAACTTCTTCACTCAAATCTGATGCTAAGTGATGTGATCTACTATCTCTCCTCTTTCCTCTTCCAGCTTGGTCAGATACAAGATCCTTTTTTCTAAGCCATCTCTGAACATACCATCTTCAATCACCTTTTTGAGTTTGCTGGTGGCCAATTCCAAAGGTAATGGGAGACTCGCTTCAGTGCGGTAAACCAGCTCGAAAGGTGATACACCAATTGCCCTCTTTGGCGTTACTCTGTCTGCCCACAACGCTTCGTAAATCTTTTTATGCCAGTTTCTTTGATTATCCTCCACCAGCTTCTTAATAATATTCACCAAATTCTTATTGCTAGATTCGGCTTGGCCGTTTCCCTGTGGGAAGTAATCTGAAGAATGGCTAACAGTGATTCCATATTCGAAGAAAAAACTAGTAATCTCAACTGAAGAGAAATAAGCTGCATTGTCCATTACTAACTTATTCGGGACGCCAAACCTGACTAGTATATTCTCTTTAAGAAATTCACATACCACTTCTGAAGTTGTTTTCTTCATTGCCTTAGCTTCCACCCACTTGGTGAAATAATTGGTGGCAGTTATTATGTACTGGTGACCAGCGCTGGAAGCTGGATTAATTGGGCCGATGAAATCGAGACCCCATTGTTGGAAAGGCTCCTCTATCACCACAGGCTTCAACGGGAGAGCAGCTAATTGAGGACGCCCTGAAAACATCTTGCATTTCTCGCATTTTTCTACCCAGGAATAGGTGTCCTTGAACATTCCAGGCCAGTAGTAACATTGTCTTAAAATTTTGAAAGCTGTAACTAAGGACGAGAAATGTCCTCCGCAGGCTTCGTCATGAAAAGTCTTCAGCAGCCTTTCTTGTTGTTTTTTATCTACACATCTGAGGAAAGTACCATCTATTGCCTTTTTAAACAATTTATCATCCCAAATTACGAATTTAGCAGCCTTTAATTTTAGCTCTCTTCTTGGTTTCGCCGTCAGGCTATATGGGCATTCTTCGTATGTAAGAAAATAAAAAATATCTTCGTACCACGTCTCTTGGAGTCCCATGGCTAAGACCAATTGTTTTTCTTCAAATTCCTCTGATCCTTCCACAATCTTGTTTTCCACGATTGCTCTACATAAGGCATTCCCCCTTACCAACTTAGTGGGCTTAATCTCAATGTCGTATTCCTGCGTCTTTGCTATCCAAGCTCCTCGAGCAGTACAACCCACTTCTTACTGTGTTAACACACTCTTCACCGCTACATCTGGGACATAGACCATAGAATGCGAATGCAAGATGTAGAAACGGAAGTTTTTCAATGCTTTAACTACCGCAAAAGCATGTTTCTCGATCTAAGAGTATCTTAATTCATGATTCTTTAAGGGAACGCTCATGAAAGCTATAGGGGCCTGAACTCCTTCATCATTACTTTGCATAAGTATAGCTGATAGAGTGTGTTCGGAAGCATAGCAGTAGATGATGAAATCCCACCCATAATTTGGATGAATCAACACCGGAGCATTAGCAATAGCATCCTTGATGTTCTGGAAAGCTTGTTTCCCTGGTTTGCTCCATTTAAAATTTGCATTGCCTTTCATCATATCTACAATGCATTGGGTTATCTCTGCAAAATCCGGTATAAATCTCCTGAGAAAGTTGACTTGCCCAAAAAATGACTTCACTCCTGTTCTGTTCACTGGCAAACTCAACCTTCGAATAGCCTCGACTCACTCTGGGTCGATCCTGATTCCTTCTTGGGAAACTATGTGACCGAGGAGCTTTCCTTCTGTTACACAGAACATGAATTTCTTCGAGTTGAGGGAGATTCCATGATCTCGGCATCTTTGCAAGACCTTCCTCAAGTCTTCTATGTGGTCTTTGCTTTTCTTTGAAAACACGGTGAGATCATCCAGATAAATTACTATGATCTGATCCTTCAGATCAGCGAATGTTTTTCTCATGCATCTTTGAAAAGTAGCACCGACGTTAATCAGACTGAAAGGCATCCTGTGGTATGCAAATGTACCCCAGGGAGTTGTGAACACCATCTTATGCTGATCTTTCTCTTCCACTTTGACTTGGTTATAGCCTAAGAATCCATCAAGCATGGACATCATTTCGGACCCAACCACCATTTGCAACAAATAATCCATATTGGGGAGGGCAAAATTATCTTTAAGGGACACCTGATTCAGATTACAAAAATTGACACAAATCCTGATTTCTCTGTTCTTTTTCCAAACAGGCACTATATTGGCCACCCAAGTAGAGTGATGAATTGGGTAGATAATCTGAGCCTTTAGCATTTTATCCACCTCTCAGAATATGGCGTCTGCTATCTTTGGGTTATAATTCCTTTGCTTCTGGCAAAAAGGGACGGCATCTAGCTTCAGAGGAATTTGATGTTTCACTTCTCCGCCTTTACAACTCTTCAAGTCTTCATAGCTCCAGGTGAAGACGTCTCAATACTCTAGAAAGAGTTGCTTAGCAGCTTCTTTATCCTCAGGTGAACAACATTTGCCAATGTTGATCATCTTGGGATTGTCAGTATCACCGATGTTCACTCCTTCATACTCACCTGTAGTGGGTCCTTTTTTCGTCCTTTTCTATTTTATATAAGCATCATGTCTATTAAATAATTTCTCCAAAGACACGAAATAAGGCGGGATGATATTACCTTGTAGCTAAATTACTTCATCTGGATTTTCTTGTGATTCATGGCTAGAATCTGTTGGTGCTCAAATCGACAGATTGGACTCCTAACGGATTTCGTTTATTCAATGGAGATGAATACGATCGATTTGCCAACAAACGAGGTTTCAACAACCTCCTACAATTCTGATTCCACGAAACCAAGGCTGGTGGGCCTGTACTTTAAGACTTGTCTTCAAGGTCTTCTTAGAGGTTTCCTGTAACAGATAACTGATAACTTCGATTCCTGCTTCTCAATATGTTAATAAGATCACGAAACTGAAAATATATGTATTAATGAAATGTAATGTGTTTAATATTGCTTTGATATGATTGAAATATGAAACTGAATTAGATGAAATGAAAGAATAATCCAAAACTTGAAACGATGCAACCTAATACTGAATTAAAAAAAAATGAGACAGACCAGTACTATATTCCAATAATGGGCAAACAGAGTCGATATATCTTCAATCCTATGTTCAACTTCAGAGACAACTTTGAAACAAAAGTTGTCACTTTAAAGGTGAAATGAAATGAACATACAACGATAAGTTTAAAAGTATTTCAATTTAATGCTATTTCTCAAATGACGGACTATTTGATCAATATTTTAATCAAAAGGATTTTAACCATACGAAAATGAGAAAGAAGTAATTGAATATACAAAACATAAACTTAAAGTGAAATATGCGCAAAACAAAACTATCACTTTGAAGAATGTCTATTCGTTTATCTGAAGGACTTCATTGTAAAGAAAATAACAAAAATTACTATTTACACAATAGAAGAAAAATACAGACTTATCTCTCTTTGTCAAGAAGACGTATCGGGTCTTTGCATTCAGATTTCAAACTTCGAACTATCTTTCATTTTATTACAATCCACGACTCCATAATTTCAACATATCATTCAACGTTTGGTTCCAATTCAATGTTATAATTCTCTCTTTCTTGCAGATTTTGAATGAATATAAATATGAATCTGAAAGGGTGTGCTGGATCATCACACCCTTTCACCACAACTAATCCACAACCACTTATTTTAACTATTACAATAGTTTTGAGATACAAATCTCTTCTTTTCATAATTAAAACTGCCAACCATTCGGTTGGAAAACCCTCTTAACTGTCTGGTTTATATAAGAGCCTTCCTTGTTTGCTTCCAGAAGTCGATGGCTGGGAATAATGGATCTGCAAACTGTTAGATACATTGGAGTCAATACATTATGTGCTGCCTGTAGACAACAAAATGCCTTCCACTAGCCATTTTGAATACAGTTATTAATGTTGAGTGTGCATTCTTTATCAGAAAATTCAAATGTACAACAAGGATTATCTTATTAATGATGTAATCCTTTCCAATATATCTGCATATAGCTTGAGAGTCGATCTGTCATAAAGTGCTGCGCTGAACTTCATCAAATATTGCTGATGTTGGTTGAAAAGAATATATGCAGATGTGCATCATACATAGAAAAATGCTTTCCTCCTTCCTTTTGTGTAATGTTTGAAGCCTGATTATCATTGGCATTTAAAATATCTACCACGTCTTTGTACTCCAAACTTTGCATTAGATTGCTGCTGGTCTGCACATTGAATTGTGTTTTTGCTGATGAAGATGCTGGCGACCAATTTGAATCCCTTGTCGACTACTATGGCGTAGGAGATGGCGTCCCATATTGCGACCAGCATGCTATGGATGAATGACGCTTATTGTTTGTAGAATAACATCGGGATAGTTACCCAAATGACTGTAAGGACAACGTCTGTACACCTTTCAAATGTTTACCACCTTTGTAATCTACATGTAAAGTCCAATTATCAGTGATAAACAAACCATATTTTTAATAGAAACTTTAATGTTTAAAATGCCATGTAATAATAAATATATCTATCAAAACGTTTTAATCTTTTTCCCGCCACGTTTGTTCATCATCACGCATTGTTTAAATTGCATGCAATATAAGTAATTATAATAAAAAGTTTTAACATTAATTCTTTCAAAGAGATAAAATCCATAAATAAACGTTGAGATTCATATAGTACTAATAACCAAGCATAGGAAATAGAGAGGAACTAAATCAATAACACAACTTCTTGTTTGTGTATCACACAAGGTTTTATTAATTTAGTTAGCCTCTCTTATGATTAACTCCTCTTATTTCCTTTAAAAGCCTTATTTTGACTTAACAATAATAATAATAATAATAATAATAATAATAATAATAATAACATACCATTTAAATTGTCTTTCGTAAATAACAAAGGGTACGAAAATTAAGTAGGCGTATTATCCACATGACTTTCGTTCAAGTTTAGAAACATATACTAATATCATGGA
>MU223422.1:478818-489170 GCA_018584345.1 Thuja plicata | reverse complement strand
TTATACTTGTTGATTAAAAACTATCCAAATATGTGAAATTGTATTATATTGTATTGTCTTCTCTTTACATTTTACATTATGTATATATATGTGTTTGAGTGGCTTTCACACCTCTTTAAGGTGAAAATACACAACCCTTATTACAAAATATTTTGAAAAAACAACAAACTAACTAAAAAATAACTACCTAACTTTCGGATTTGGCTTTGGTCAAAAATCCAAAACACATCGTGAAAAGCTAAGATTTATACTGGAGATAGGAAATTTGATTTTCTGAACTGGGTCAGTTTTAGATTTTTAAAATTCGACCATCTTCAGCCTCTGTCGACATCATCTTTGTAGCAGGTTGAAATTTCAGCATTTTCTGAAGGCTTCGATTAGTTAATTCTATTTATTTGTGTCATAAAGCTTCCTTCCTTTAATTTTTTTAGTATGGAAAAACTTGCTTCTTGATAATGGATTGGGACTTCTAAATTCTCAAAATTTAGGGTACCACCAGTGGCTCTTTCTAGGGACGTATGCTCCTTGTGAGCATAGCGAGATTCCAGCTATCTCTCGAGAAGCAGGCCTGAGGCCACCCAATTTCACTTTGCATCAGATTAAGTGTGGATACTTGGCCAGAGCATTAATGTTTGTCAGGATGTTTTCTATTTCTTTCTCCAACCTTAGAATATTTCTCCCAATCTTTTCTATAACAGTAATCCCATCTTCTCTGACCTTTTCAATCCATTCTTTACTTATCTGGCTGAAGTGCCTGTCTTCCTGGAGTTGGGAAATAAGAGCTTGTACTTCAGCGGCCGTGGGGTTCTTTGTCACCATCATCCCAAAGATGGTTGCTAGAGGAGACACCAATTGTTGGATGAATTGATTCAATTCTTTAATCTCTGCCTTCATTCTTACTTTGGAAGACTTCAGGCTCTCTAATTGCTCTTCAATGACTTCGTTGGTTGACTTCCACAGACCAACCTTGGTATCATGCCTTGCTTCACCGAGGTCTATTGAATGCAATGTAAAATCATCAATAGCCATATCCTCCAATCCACCCTCTTTATTGGGCTTCACTATCTCCATGGTCAAGTGACCTGTGGCTGGATCATGGCCTAATATTGACAGCGACTTCTGCTTATTGGCTTGGGTCAGTGCTGATCTGGAGTGTACCGCAAGGGAAATAGTATCTTTTTCTTGAGTACTCTCATCTTTCCTTCATTTCTTCATCTCCAGGGTGTCCTCTAGCCATGACTTAGTGCTTATTACTTGGGATGCAGCCCCAAGTGAATCGATGCTGAACATCTTCCTTTTAACTGGGGTGGCTGCTACTGTAGGTGTGGCAAAAGGATTTTTTGGGACTTGAGGGACCAACTTCAGAGAGGCTTGGCTTGTCTCGGCAGTCTTCTTAGCTGCTCCGTCTAATTTTGAAGACTCACTACTACTACTCTCTCCATCTCCCAAATCCACAATTTGCACTGGAGAACTATCCACGGGTAGCAATGTTACACTCATAAGAGTGCTAGGACTAGGATGAGGCAAAGGCACTGGGGTAACATGAGGAGATGAAACCGGAGTGGTGCGAGGAGTAACTAAACTATCTTTTGGTTCTTCTGCCTTCTTCTCCTCTTCTTTCTTCTCTTCCGTTTGGGTCCCAATCATTGGTCAGGAGTCGTCATGGCCGGTCTTATCCAATGCAATGCTCTTGTCTGGCGGTTGGTCACCTCCTCTCGCAGGTTGAGCAGGTCCTTGAGAAATTGCTGGCATCACACTTGTAGTGGTCCCCTGAGTGGAGGAGGAAGCAGCCACTGATGGAGATGCTTGAGTAGATGTATTTCTTGTTCGTTTCTTTTTAGCTGTCCATTCAACCCATTTTCCCCTTCTCTTGATAATTTTTGCCTTCATTGTCTCTAAGTCCTATGTGACTTATCCATTAGGCTCAGAACTGATGGAAGTGTTTCTCGCTTTGGTCAGATAAGTATTTCTATACATATTCTAGCCATCAGCTTCAATTCCTTCAACATCCAGGTTAATACCATATGTCTTCACCTGCTCAACTGTGAACCTGGCAAAAGCACGGTCACGGCTTTCAAATTCATCTTTGCAGTCAGCAAAATAATCTTCAAAGTCGGTGATGTGTCTGACTTTGCTTCCAATCTGCAATACATCTCTTGCATAGCCTTTGGGGTCAAACATAGGCCTTATCACCCCATATGCTTCCAGGTGATATCTGGTTTCAAATGTTTTCAGCATGTTCTTGGCATCCGAACGGGATTCGCAATTGAAATCCCCGACCTTCATAGGGAATTCATACTCTTTCTTTCTCAAGCTCGCACTCAATAGGTTCACGTGCACTGCTTGTCTCACCATTTCAACCAGCACGATCATATCACTTGGATATCTTGGCAGCTTCAAGGGGAATCCATCAAAGGCTGCAAGACGTAGATAGGAAAACGATGAGAAATGAATGAAGAAATTCCCAAACTGGCTAATGGCCTCCATCGCTTCTGGGCTGAATCTCCGATCAGGGCATCCTTGCAATTCCCTGCAAATTCTCATAGTGAAAGCATCATTCACTTGGACATAATCTCCATAGCTGTTATGTAATTGCAAACATGGGTAAACTTCGTAGCATTTAACATTGTCTAGGAAATCTTCCAATCTCGGAAGACCCGACCATATTTGCAGTGATGCCAACATATAGATGAGGAAAGAAGACATATAAAATGTATTGTAGAACTTTGCGGCACGGAGGGCATTGGAAAAATTTTCACTTACCTCCTGAGCCCAATCAACATATTGTGTACCTAAGCATATTACTTGTACTATGAAGAAGTAATGCTCAATGAAATTTAGGGCTTCGACTTCACCTTTCATTCTGTGAATGAGCACCAGAATATCAATAATTTCAGGCTTAAGGTCTGATGCAAATAGAGTCTTTAGCACCTTGCTTTTAGCACCTCGAGGCTTCTGAAACCATGAGTGCATAATTTCTCTTCTCCACACCATTTTCTTTGCAAAAAACTCAGAAGCCACGTGCGATACTGTTAAGTTGGAGAATTCGTCCCGCTCATGTACCCGGAAGTAATTCACCACTATCTGACGATCAATAGATAGAAGCACTATGTCATTTGGTAGTATAATCTGTCTGGTGTCTGGGTTGTAATGGTTGATACATTTGTATATCAATTCCAGAGCTTGGACGGCCACTGGAAACCCTGCCGCTTCAAACAAGCCACTTTCTCTAAGCTTCTCTGTTATGGGATGAATTGGCTCTATTTTCAGTCTTTTCTGGAGATCACGTATGTCGTAAAAGGGTAGAGAAGTATCTGTGAGATTCTGTAGAGTGGTTTAAATGTCGTTCAATCTGTCAAAACCGGAGAACCTAGCAGCCATTTTGCTATACAATAATAAGGGCCTTTGAAAACACAAGATATAAAGCTCATAGTTAAGATGCTACAGATGCAAATGGGTTGGGCAGAATAATTGAATGGCAGCAAAGAAGAAACAATGATTTGAAATACTGTTCACATTTCTGGCTTTATAAAAATCTAAATGTCACTGTTGATTTTCAGCATTCGTGCCACACGAACGAATTTATGAATAAACCCGTTAACACCATAAATGAGAAGCCCTAACGAATAACTTGAAGTCTTTTCACTATTCCCATTGCCCTAACGGAAACATTTTCATTAACTTCACTTACTTTTCCATTTTCCTTGAGCTTGCGGAAAAATCATAAACGGGGTACTCCGCTTAAAAGGATTCCGCTTAACATAAGACTACATTTCTTTCATTTGCAGAAAATCTCTCTATGAGTAAGAACTCTGCCGCGGAGAAAGCAATTTTCTGTTCTCTGCTGATGCTATCCTTTAAATTCCTGAACCAACATTAAAACATTTCTTTCTTACCCAAAAAATTGAAAAAGTGCTTCGAAAACCCATTGTGAGGTCCACCACAGTGCTCCTTCTTCTTTTCTGCCTTTGCGGAAAATCACCTTCTTAGGTAGAATTCCGCCACGGAGAAGCTGAATTCCAATTCTCCGCCTTGAATCTTTCTTGATTCTTAATTTCCTTTTAACTGTTCCCCGGATCCATTTCTATGCTATAGGTAACAATTTCACTGTCCACAACCATTTCTTTCCATAGCAAACTTGTAAGCAAATTGCCATCCGTACTTCACAAAAAATCAACTTCGCAGGTAGAAACCCGCAGTGGAGAAGATGATTTCCGAAATCCCACAAGCCTTTAATTTGATGCTGAATGAAGGATTGCGCCGATGATGATTAGTTCTGCAAGGATCAAACTGATGCGAGAACCCCCATCAGATTAGGCACTAGACTACCCGCAGACTTATCATGCATGAGGGAGAAATCCACCCGGCTAAGGGAAAGTGGAGGGAGAAGGGAAAACTAGAAAATCCGATGGTGATTCCCAACTACTTAAAGGACATTGACCTAGACTCAAACGTGATTAAACTTCACTAAGATGCAAAACTTCCACTTTTTTGAAATGGCTACATGTTTAAAAGTGGACGCAACAGATCCGACGTGCCTTGATGTAGATAACTACCTTCTGAAAACCTTTATTAACTTCTTTGAAAGTGACCGGTCAGCCCTGGGGACCAGGACACGGATCCCTGAAAGAATACAAAAATATAGGATCCAGGACTCCGGGATCTAGGAACTTACGTTCTGAAAGAATAAAGAATAAAAAAATGCTTAGGTTTTCCCTAGTCCCCATAGAACCTTTATTGTTGCTTATTGTCGTTGAAGATTTGGAGGAGACAGGAAATTCCATCTTCATCAATATCTTTAAGGCCAGCCTGCTGGTACTTAGCCACTTCAATCTATTCCCCCAGGTCTGGAACATTTCCCTTAAATTCATCGGCCATCTTCGCTACATCGTGACCACTGAGTACCACATGAGTTATTCTCGTCATTTGGGCACTGTCTACTCCCTTCGGGGATTGATACCTTGATTCCATCAGCTCATCAAACTTCCCTAGGACGTACTGCTGTGGTGTGCAAGTGTCAGTGCTAAATGGATCAGCTCCAGAGACCTTCGTAACAAAAGACTTGTATAAATTGAAATAATACTGCACCATATTGATCTTATCCCGCAAATTCCCCACCAGTTGCTTGATTACCCCCAATGTGAGGTCAAGTCTAGAGTGCTGGGTCCTCATTAACTCAAATGATTCTTCTGCCAAAATTCCAGACTCAGAGACAACTTCCTCTCCGAGGCCGATGAGTTCTTCGAACTCAACCTTCCATGCCTCATAATTTTCAATGTCTACCTCCCATATAATGAGGGTTGTCTCAGCCTGATGTAATATATGGTGGGCCGCATATAAGTTTGGGAGGGTGGATACTAGGAAGCGTCAGACATTTCCCAATTGTAGGGCAATCCATTCATCAACTGCTTGGGCTTTCTTCTTCATCGCCTGAAGTGAATCAACATTGCTCTATAGAAGTGGTACATTTGATGTAGAGGGCCCTGGAGGAATAATGCTGATAGGCCAGACTAGCTCATTTAGCAACCCCATAAGGTTTGCATTCTTCTCCTTTTTTACTTTGAGCTTCTGAGCCTCCTTTTCATAACGAGCCTCTACTGCCTTGGTTGCCTATTTCAACATGTCTACCTCACCCTATTTTTCTCTCTTCCCCAGCGATATCTCAGTGATGTCATAATATTTAGCTTTGACCATTGCTTCATCTACGTCTGGGGAAGGTGTCGCTATTACTGCAACTGTTTCTCCGCCTGGCTCGGTCTGAAGGGTGTGGACTATACGGGCTTTCTTGGCATTTGGTGGGTTCTATGCCTGAGCCATCATTTCTACCAAGGAAAGGTGGGGTTTGGTTGTTGATGGGGGGGCCTTCCTCTTTTGGGTTTCTATCAACCATGGGGGCGGTAGAGGTGGCTTGGTAGCCAAAATGTGTTCCTGCGACTTCTCCCCAACATCTTGTTGTGCCTCTTCAGTATCATGAGCCTCTCCTGGCTCCTTTCCTATGTCTTCTGGCTCACCGATGACATTTCCTCCGGTGACACCTATGTCTTCTGCCCTGGCGTCTGCATCTTTGGCCATGTTTGGGTCTTCATTTTCTGCCCCGAGGTTTTCTTCTTCTTCCTTCTCCTGTTCTTCCTCAGCCTCTCTTGTCAGGGTGTCCTCTTTTTTTGGTGTGTCCTTTGGTAGTGGGGGAGGCAATGGGCCAAGGTTTAACGTTTGGGCCGTAGTGATTACCTCCCCAAAGGTTACCTTTGGGAGTGGCCCTTGGAGCATGACAGTTGGGGTCATGGTTGTTCCCGAAGGTCTGGTTTCCCCAGCTGATGCCATTTGCTCACTTTGTTCCTATTGTTTCCCTGATACTCCCGTGTCCTATATCTCTGAAACTTTTGAGGCAATTTATTGTTCCACCTCCTTTTCCTCTTCCATCTGCTCTTCCTACTCCTGCACAGGTTCTTGTTCTGGAGCTTCCTCTTGCTCTGGGATTTTAGCCTCTGTCTGCTCAATGTCCCCCTGCAAATTCTTGAACTCGTCGGTTGTAAAAACATCATCAAATTCATCCTAAGAGAGGATTTTTTGGGACATCAGTGGGCTCTAGTTCCTTCTTTGGCTCTAGGGAGTCATAAGAAAGGATTTTAACTTGTGGGATTTGAGGCATCCCTAGCTCTAGTTCCTTTTTAGGCTTCAGATTGAGCCTCTTCTTTCTCTTTGTGACCAGAGGTGGCCCTGCATCCTATTGGGCCTATTCTTCTTTTGGATCTACCCCTATTGCCTTCACCATCAATGCTGCTAGTGAAGGGGAAGAAGGAAGATGAATGGGTCCGGTCATTAGCACCATGGTTTTCAGCCGCGTGATCAATCTATCTTTTATTTGCTGGGAGGCTGCCAGTGATTGCTTTAGTTTCTCCTTAATGGGGGGATCCTATGGAGCCGGGGTCTCCATTATTCCTTTTCCCCTATCTTCTCTCTGCGAAGAATTTCTAGCTCCCGTGGTTAATTTTGGCACCGACTGGGCAGCTTTGCGGACACTCCCAGGGCACACCTTCTTAAAGTAGGCGTGGCTACGTTCAACTATGTTGCAGGTGAATTCTTTAATGGTGGGCCCCTCCTGGGCATTCCAATCCACTAGTGTTAGGGCCAACTTGTGAATCCCCTTTTGCTTTGTACTGGGGGTCTATCGTGGATCCAGAGATTGAGAAGTCCTCTAGAAATCTCTGAACCTTTAACCTTTCCATCATTCCCATAGTCATCCAGATGTAATGCTGGTTTCAGACTTCCATGTCATCCTGGCAATCTTCCCAGAAGTCCTCCATATGATATGGGTGGGGCTCTGATGCCCAGGGAAGTGTCGACACAATTTTGCTGTACGGATCAAAATTCTTCTGCACCAAGTAGAATTCTGCTAAGTTATAGCTTTTGAGCTCGTTGTCTGCCTCCTTGACTGCGGCTAGACTACACGAGTAATTCCCACAAGTAATTGGGAATGGGATGTTTGTTACCTTCTTCAAGGCATAGAAGGCATGTAGCTCCATTATTTGTCTACAATATTCTAAAAGAATTATCTTGTTCCCACAATGTTTGGGTAACAAGTACGGTCTCTCGAAGAAGCCAGTTACCCTTATGTATGTATGCTTTTGAAACTGTATATAATAATGGCCATAACTTCTGACCAGATTCATCGCCTCTATGGAGAGGCGATATCCTACATCCCGGGTAGTAAGTTGTAGTAAATGAAGGCATCATTTACGTAGAAAAAATTGGGGAAACTGGCCTCCCATTGGATTTGTGGAAAATGATCCCAAGGAGCCTTCAGACCTGGGCCAATCCTGAGTACGCCTTTTGTGAGTAACCCATTGGTGCAGGGTCATTGTTGCACCAGGGCCCAGAGAACATAAGAAGTCATATAAAACTTCCACTTTTGAACCACCTATAGGAACTGAGAATCTACATGGTTGGAGATGATGATGGCCCAATCAAAATATTCTCCTTTGGTGGAGATGCCAAGCAGAAAATAGTACATCCATGCTAAGAATTCTTAGGCATGGGGTTGCGCAAAGACCCGGGATAGTGCTATTATTCCCATCTGGATGCTTTCTTTAAATTTAGATCAGGGGAGTTCTAGCTTCATTCTCTTGGGATCCCTCTTTGGGGTCTTGAGCCAGTGGTTATTCATGTAAATCCAGGCTACTTCCTCCAACTATTTGAACTGCGCTAAGGCATCTACTCTGGTAACCATAGTTGGTTTGTTGAATTGAGGAATCCCCAAGCCCATTTGGAACATAGTGGCATTGAGAGACACCATAGGGGTAGGATACCTGGTGGGTTCGAGGGCTGCTAGCATGATGACCCAGACAAAAGTGTTGTAATGTGCTGCAAGTGTGAGGATTAGCTCTGGAGACTGCACTGAGCATGGAAAATAGATGGCCTTGAGGATCCTAGAATCGCTGACGTTGATTGCCATCAAATCCCCAGACTGCCACTAAATGTACATCATTTTCACCAAGGCCTGCATCTCGACGCACATCCTGACGCTGGTGTCGGTAATGAACTATACTTCAGAATCAATCTTTGACCCCACAACAACGTTATCTTTCATGTATTTCATACTAAGGGGCAATTTTTCTAAGGCCCTCTCCATTTTAGATTTTATGGCATCCCTGGTGACCGCCGTGGAAGGAAGTTCTAGACTCCCAGGTGGTGAAGATGTGGAAGCCTCAAACATGATGGAAGTATATTGCTCTTGAAACCTGCAAGGCAAGGTGACCGTCAGAAGGTATAGATAAATAATACTCTGGGGTCTAGAGATCTTACCACCACGGTGTTTGTTTTCCTAAAAATTTAGTTTATGTTCAAAATCCCAGAAAGATATATATAATGCAAACTTAAGGGAAGTAACCAATCTCCAGGTCTGGGGGTTTCAGTATACTTAGCAAAGTAAGGTGTGGGCTGGTGAAGACAAAAGACCTAGGGTCTGAAAAACTAACCGTTGGAAGGTGTGTGCAAAGAGTGAACTGTCAGGCCCACGTGGGCATCACGTGGCTATGAAATAAATGGAAGTTATGGCAATGGTGGCAGAGCCAACTGTCTGAATATGACGTGAAAAGTGGAGGCCACTTAGACAGTTTTGAATGCATATGTGGGACATAAATGGGACAATCATTAAGGCTAGTTTATGGAGGAGAGAGAAAACCACCTAGTTGAAACCAGCTGAGAGTTGAGTTTTAACTAGGTGGTATCCTGCTTGGAACAAGCTCGCAAATTTGTGAATGAGAACAAAGGAAGCACAATGAGCTAGTTAAAAAATTGGGTGAATATACACAACATATATACATCAGGGTTGAAAGGTATATACATGCAAAATAAGAAGGATATACATCAATATACATTAAATATACATATACACAAAATGCAGAGCCGCTACCTAAACAAAACTATAAAATGTATAAGCATATACATCATTTACATTATCCTACACCTACATAGAGGGTGAACAACCCTGTGGAAGAGCCGACCCACCAACGGGCGGTGAACCAGACGAAAAAACACAAAAACCAAAATGAAAAAACAAGACAAAAAACACAAACCAAACAGAAATGAAAAGCCAGGAAACAGAGAGAAACAGAGAAACCAACCTGAAAACAGAAGAAAAGAAGGAAGGCAAAGTGGCCATGAACACTCTACAACAAATTCTACCTTCAAAGGATCACCACTCAACTCCAGAAACCACTCGTAATTATTCAGAACAACTCAGAAATAGCTCGCACTAGACTCTGCTCAAATTGCTATGATATCGCTCAAATTGCTTAAGTATTTTAATCACGGTAATTGTGAAAATGATAGGTGATTTCTATTTATACCCGAGGTAAAAATAAAGTTACCTTTCCTTTTGCAAACTTTGGAACAAGCCGACCTTTGGACTCTGGGCCCGGGGATTTTGCGCAACCATACCCTCTCAAGAAAAGAAGACATCGTGGCAAAGAATCCTGAAGTTTGGAATCCGGATCCTTGACAAGGAATGACTGACTCTGGGACTGGGTCCCAGAGACACAAGAGACAAAACAAAAAGCAAAACCAATACCGCGAGAGAGAAAAATCAGGGAAGGAAAACAAAGGAACAAGGGAAAAAGACAAGGTAAGAGCCAAAATCAGAAAACAAAAAGGGGGAACCAACATTTTGCACATAAAATGTAGGGATGGGGATGCAGGGCATCACTAATAGATTTGACCCTAAATGGCGACCAAACTTTTCGACCAACTTGCAAAATTGTTTTGTTTGGTCGCAATATAAAAGTTAACTTTTCTTTTTTTTACTTTTATGCCCGTGTTGGTCAAAATTTCGACCAACACGTGCATAAAGGTAA
>MU223422.1:454027-478718 GCA_018584345.1 Thuja plicata | reverse complement strand
CTGAACCGGTTCTATATTGCGAGCAGGCGCAAGTCCACTGACGGGACAGATAGGGTTTGGCCTTGGTTAAGGTATGTCATAGAGTGCTTAAGGCGGTAGGGCCACAACTTAGCTGAACCCATGTCATTCTTGGGAGAACCCACAAAAGCCAAAAGAGTAATTAAAAAAAGGTCCAATTTGTTTTGACAAATAAAAAAATCTGTCATGGTTATACGTGCTTCAGTTGGAGTACTATTGGGATGGGTGACCACCTGGGAAGGACCAATGCTTCACCTTTGTGAGCATCACCTAGATGCAATAAGTGTTAAGTTTTCTAAAATAGAATTTAAAATAAAATAAAATAAAATAAAATTTTAAAAATTAACATTGGTCGAAATTTCGACCAATGCCACGGTTAATTTCCACCAACGATTGGTCAAAATTTCAACCAACAACGAGTGGAAGTATTGGTCAAAATTTTGACCAATGCACTAAAAAATGACGACAATTTTAAGCTTGGGCTATAGTCAAAATTCTGACCTTTGTTTTGGTCGAAATTTTGACCAATTATAAATATGTCGAAACTTTGACAAAAAAAGACCGACGAACATTTTGGTCGTAAATTTCGACCAATTACTGTCGAAATTTCGACCAATTACTGTCGAAATTTCGACCAATTATCGTCAAAAATTGAAGTCAAATTTACTAGTGCATAAAAAATGGCGACTATCTGGGATGAATGCCTTAGCGCATTTGAGAACTACAGAATCTCTGGTTAGCAAAACTGGAACAAATCATTACTTGAAGCATCTTACTTGTAAGGTATGAAATGTCTGAGAAAATTTGGCCATGCGAGATCCAACCCATGATCCTCTCATCAGTGGTGAAGTGTGTGATTTGGAAGGAAGTCAAGCTGATGACCTCTGGGAGAAGCTGAAAGGAGGCACTAAGTATATCAAACCCCAAAGTCATCGAATTCGTTCATTTCATCCTGGAGACCGGAGTTTCGTCCCACTTCTTTTTCTTGTTATTTTATCTATTTCTGGGTGGGAGGGTAGTACTTCTTTCACCATCAAGCTTAAGCTTAGCTAAATTTAATGGTAGTACTTCTTTCACCCTTCTACCCACCTTAATGTGCTGAATGGGGGAGAAAAAATCTAGACCCAGGAGGGAACTTTTAGAAGTTCAGACTTGGGTTAATTAACCAGTGTGACCGATCTACCCTCGGTGTGTTTGATTACTTGTTCCTTTAGAATTTTGATTTAACTGATTACTAGACTTCCAGGGATAAATCCGATGAAGATTACTCATAATTTACTATCAAAATTGAAAGATAACTCTGAAGACTGGACCGATTCCACCATGCTAACAATAGATTCTTAAGTTCACCGCCATGTTTAAAGACAACATCCTAGAGACTAGATTTTATGCGAAGCATACCAAACCTCACAAAAGGGAGAGCAAGATGTCGGAGCCCAAAAAGAAGACAAGAAAAGAAAAGACAATAAAAGAAAAGGGGTGGTCCTAGAGGACGGCCAACAAGACCATTTACAAGGCAAGGTACCTCCCAACAAGACACTGGGAAAGAGATATTTACAAGTAAAGGGGACTTTACATAAAATACAACTTTGGGCAAACCAACCTTATTCGAAATAATATTTGAGAAACTGTCCATTGACGGGCAAGGGGATAGGTTCTCTAGTCATGGTGTTAAGGCGATAGGTATTTGCCCCGTAAATCTTTGAGATTAAATATGGTTTGAGACAGAGCTGTTGGAACTTGGTGTGCTTTCCTTTCTTTTCTCGGGCCTTGTCCCACAACAGGACTAAGTCTGAAACTTGAAAGGCCTTGTATTGGGATCTACAATCAAACCATCATTTTACCACTACTTGATGAAACGTGAAATATTCAAGAGCTGCATCTCATTGTTCTTCCATCCGCACCAAATTCAGGAGCCAAACCTCCACAATATTATCCTGGTTGTCGAATTCCTGCATAAACTGCAAAATTGAGATCTGTAAGTTGATTGGAAATACTGCGTTCTGGCCATAGACCTGATGGAATGGGGATGTTCCTAGGGTGGCTTTAATTTGAATGCAATTTGCCCAAAGGGTGAATCTCAGCTTTTGGTGCCAATCCCAGGGATTTTGTTCTAGCAAGTGTTTGATCACTTCAAGTAAATTTTTGTTTATTGACTCAGAAACACCGTTCCCTTGGGGGTAATAATTGCTAGAAAACTTCAGAGTGATCTTCCAATTATAGGTCCATTCAAGTAGTTACACTTAAGAAAATGCTAGACCATTGTCACACACTATGGCAAAGGGCATTATGAATCTTGTGATGATGTTTTCTTCTAGGAATTTAATAACTATGTTTGTCGTGTTGTTTTTGCAAGGTATTGCTTCAGACCACTGGGTGCAGTAGTCAGTTGCAGTCAAGATGTACCGGTGGTTGGCAGACAAGTTGGGGTTGATTTCCCCTATGAAGTCAAATGCCCATTGGGCGAAAGGCCTAGCCTTGAAGACTAGTTACAAAGGTATAGCTGGGTTACGCTCACGATGTGTCGCGGTCTGACAAGTGTGGCTTTTTTGAACGTGAGTGTAAACATATTTAAATATATAGGGCCAATAGTACCCAGCCTGAAGGATTTGATGAGTGGTGGTGTCGGCTAAGCCATGCCCAATTCCAAACTGCCTGTGGAATTCACCGATCATTTTTGCAACTTGGTCCCTGTCGATGCACCTAAGGTACACTCCCTCATAGTTCTTGCGGTAAAGCGTGGAGTTTTTGATCATGAAGTGAGTGCCTTTCATCTACCAAGCATGATGTTTATTAGGAGGTAACCCCTCTAGGAATTTGTTGTTTAATAGTAAGTACACCAGATCTATGTACCACAGGTCTCGAGTGATAGATTCCAATGTGTAAGTTTGACATTCTATCTGGGGGGTCTCTTCTTCCATCGCTCGACTTAGTCCCTGGCCTCAAACTATTTTCATGGGTTGCATTTCTAAGTCATATTCCTGGAGGATGGCCATCCATTTCCCCTATCTTTCACCCAGTTCACTCTGCATCAGTAGAGACTTCACAGCCTAGTCCGGGATGATAGCATGCACCTTGCTCCACAAAATATAATGCCAAAATTTCTTCACAGTGTGAACAAGAGTAAAGGCCTACTTTTCCAATGATGAATACCAGACTTCAACATTCTTAAAGGGGGAGCTCATGAAAGCTATGGGTTGTTCTTCCCCTTCGACCTTTTGGGTCAATACTGCTGTGACAGAATGCAGTGAAGCAAAGGAATAAATGTAAAACGAGAGGGAATAGTTTGGACTAGCCAGGATAGGTGCCTCCATTATTATTTGTTTAATTTGGGTGAATGCCCACTTTGCCTCAAGACTCCACTCAATTTTGGTATCCTTTTTTATCATCTCGTTGAGTGGCTTGACTATCTCAACAAATCAGGTGATGAAGTGCTGAACAAAGTTGATCTTTCCAAAGAAAAATCACATCTCTTTCTTGCTGTCGGGCATTTGTAGGTTTAGAAGCACTTCAACTCTCTCAAGGTCAATGGATATACCCTTCTTAGAGACAATGTACCTGAGAAACTTCCCTTTGGTGACCCTGAATATACACTTCTTGGGGTTGAGGGATATTCCATACCGGCAACATCTGTCGCAGATCTGGGCGAGGTGGGCAGAATGGTCATGCTTGTCTTGAGAAAAGATGGTCAAATCATCCATGTAGATGATTATGCACCGGTTCACAAGGCCCTCAAACACAATGTCCATAGCCTTTTGAAATGTGTCCCTTGCATTAATTAAGCCAAAAGGCATCCTTCGATATGCACATATTCCCCACTTGGTGGTGAATGCCATTTTCTCTCTATCTTCATACTTAACCATTACTTGGTTATATCTGGAGTACCCATCCAAGAAAGACATCATTTGGGATCCATTCACTATCTGCAACACCTCATTCAATGAGGGGAGAGGGTGATTATCTTTCTTGGAGGCTCTATTCAAATTTTTCAAATCCACGTAAAGGTGAATTTCACCACTTTTCTTTCTCACAGGGACCAAATTGGCAACCCACATAGTGTGCCAGATTGGAAAGATTATCCAGGCTGACAACAAATTCTCCACCTCTTGATAAATCAGAGGCTCAATCAGTGGGTTGACCGGTCATTAATTTTTTCAGAAAGGCTTAGCATCAGGTTTCAGGGGGATGGTATGAGTCATAATGGATGTGTTGTATGTTTTCAAATCCTCATATCCCCATGCAATCACGTCTATGTATTCTCGAAGAACTGTGAGAATCTTCTCTTTCTCCTTAGGGGAGCAGGAGGTGCCGATGTGTATCATATTTTCTTCGTTGGGTTGGCTGATGTTTACTTTCTCAATTTTTCCTCCCTCCAAGGAGGATGACATCTTTTCTCAGCCCCGAGGATCCAATTCAAAGATATGTTCAAGTGCGACCATCCCCTTCGGGATGGTGTTGGTAGGTAGGTCCATGATCCCATCGTCTTTGTCACCCTGCCCAGTATCATCATGGTCTTGTTCCTCCACTATCTGGTCCTCAAAGACACCAATATTGGCCATGAAGGCTAAGATATGTTGATCGTCCTTGAAAAATTAAAAGTGGGTGACATTATCTGGGATGGACGGGGTGGGGACCATCTCAACCGAGAATCTCCAAAGTCGTGAGCCAGCCATGGGCTCAAGTGTGCTGGCGGAAATAGAAAGGACATCTGAGACATGATTTTGTCACTGGGGAACGAGATCAATGTTGAAGGCATCAAAATCTTCAATAAGGCTCCAAGCCTAATTGGGATTTGTAGCCAATATTTTGTCATGACATGTATACTGACTCCAGACCTGTTTGAAAACCAATTCTGAATCACCTAGAGCCCGGAGGTGGGTGATTCATTTCCTTAATGCAAATAAGAGTCCAAGGACCAAAGCCTTGTACTCCATAACATTGTTCATGTAGTTGAACTACAGCCTATAGGATGCGAGGAAGGATTTCCCTTGCAGGTAAATTAATTTTACTCCAGCCCGACAACCTTGTTTGGATCTAGACCCATTGAAGTTAAGGGTCCACAGTTCATTACTTGTAGTTTGGAGCTGGGGAGAGGGAGCAGTCTTTGGATCATTTTTGGGAGACTTGGGAGGAGCTTCCTCCTACACTAATTGTGCATGGGTGAGGTTCACCTCCAAAGGGGTTTGAAATTGAGATCCCCAGGGAAATTGCACTAAATAAGTGCTTTCAGTAGGAATACTGGGTTCCAGAGAATCAACCATATGTTCTTCATTCTAGAAGGTGTTGATGTGCCGAGTAGCGACGAAAAGGCAAGGCTCACACTCTAACTCTGAATGTTTCTGATAGTGTGCTTAGCACCAAGTACCAGACAAGAGTGTAGTGGGGGTCACTGTGGCACCCTGAGAGTTAACCTCAACCCTCAACTTTTCTTCTAGGTCCTAGGTTCTCTGTAGAACTATGGGATCCTCCCTGGGGGTGAAATTGAATGTTAAGATTTCAAAGGGTCGGTATACCTTGGGGGAAGTCTCAGAGAAGAAGAAATTGTTAACCCTTACAACTTCGGTAAGGGCCTGCTTTATTCGGGGCTCATGTTCCACTCGGATCTTGTTTGATTCTCCTTCCCAGGAGAGCCACAAGTGGAAGAAGTCAGTCAAAAAGTATCTATTTAAGGACTTAGACCAATTCTGACTCAATAACATCCCATAAGTCTCTGGGATGTCCACCACTTGGATGTCAATTATGCTGGCTATTCTGGGGTCTTGGATGAGTTGTATCTGGACATTCTTCAATTCTCCCACCATTTTTACAATAGTTTTATCCAATTGAATCACTGCACCATTGGATGGGGTGGGTCAAAATCTGAGCTTTTGGCATATGGATAAGGGCATGATGTTTCCCGAAGCTCCAGAGTCTACTAGGCAGTTGTGTATTTTTTTGCCTTGGATATTTAAGCCTAGTAGGAAGGGAGGATCTTCATTGTTTCCCTAGAAGACAGCCATGTTGGCATCCTCAAAAGAGGTAGTCTTGGGTGGGCGAATGACAATCTTTGAGTTTCCCAAGAGCTTCATAAGGGACTTCTTCTACTCAGGAAAGTTTAGAAAAACCTCCATCAAGGTCATGGAGGTGGTAGTTTGTTCTAACACCTTTGTAATGTCAAATCTTCCTCCCGAGAATTGGTGACTTCCCTCGGCCAGGTCTTTTTCTTGGTTAGAGCTAGAACCTTTTGGAGGGACATGTCAGTCAGTTTTATTGTCCCAGGGAGGAGTTCCATTAGGAGGGGGATTTGGTGTGTAAACCAGTCCTTTACCATCCTAGCTCCTCATGTTGTAAGCAGCCCGTGGGTTGGTGAAGGCATTGGCCTCAAAGGCCATAATTGATTCATCAAAGAATCCCTGTAACTTAGATTCTTCTTCATCTTCTCTGGAGGATCCAAAGAAGATGGTCTCATAGGTGAATGCACCATGAGTGGGTTCTTACACATGAGGTTCTGGGGGAGTACCTTCATGCGATTGTCATCTATGCAACTAGGAAATCATGATGACTTTCTCTAGTGTGGCATAGTTTACCTTGTTGTGGGAGCCTGTGTCATGCAATCTACACCAATTGGTCATGGGATGGAAGTCTGTGACTGACATGAAATGTGATGGTATAGTGCCACTTCGATTAACATTTTGATTCAGAGGCAGGCCTCTGGTATTTGCGTTATTGTTCCATTGCTGTTGGTTGGGTCGAGGCCCATTGTTGAAGTTTCTTCCTTTGACATTGTTATTCCGTTGGACGGATAAAATATTCCCTCTTTAAGAATTGGAATTCTGGGGTGCGTAGGACCCTGCTTTCAGTTGACCCATGTCCACAGTCAGGGTGGACAACATTCGTTGGAGGGATTCAACTTTAGCGGTCAGCTGAGTGTTTGTGTGACAGTGTGACAACTATTGTTGTTGGTTTCATGGGAAGGCAGTAGTATTTGGCGATAATTCTCCAGTCGCAGATGACTAAAAGAAGGGCACTCCAATCAGTTGTGTCTTTGGTTGCTGTGTCTGCTGTGGTTGGTTCCAAGGAAAAGATTCAAGGCCTGGTATTGCTTGAGTCTGTGATGGGTAAACGTACTGGGCCTACTGGTCTATTAGTGGTGGCGTGGGATTCATTGCCATTGCGGGGGCACCTATCACCAAATTGGGGTTATCTCCCCCAGCATATGTAGTTCTTCCAGGGATCATGTTGAAAGGCATGCTCTACCCAATCCCGCCTGAGAATTTGTTGAGGCCATGGGACAATTCTAAGGCTAGGTTGTAAACTTTTGCCAAAGTGTCCCGATCGCCCAGGGCGGTTGTTCTCCAAAGGAGAATGGCAATGAAGGGGTCCATCATATTGAGGTAGGTCTGTATGGTTACTTCCAGAGACGGAATGAAAGGACCCGTGCACCATTTCAAGGTGTGTTGGAACTGATGATTGAATGCTGCAAGGGGTTCATTTGGTTCCTTTCTGATGGAAATAAACTAGCTGTGGGACCAAGCTGGGTCCACATGTATGTGAAATGTAGCCAAGAAGGCATCCTCCATGTCCTGCTAGCTGTTGATGGAGTTGGCAGGAAGGTTAAGGTACCAGTTCAGTTCACCCTGTCTCAAGGATGGTGGAAACATCTAGGTCACAATATCTTCATGCTGGATTTAGTGTTGGTTCATGGCATCTTTGTATGCCAGCAAGTTCTCTTTTGTAGTTTGTGAGCCTAGGTGCTCATATCATGGGAAAATCTTCTCTGGGTGCGAGGGTAAGTCATTAGCTGCACTCGAAAAAGTTCCCATGGGGGACCCGGTGTTACCAAAGTATGCAACCATTTGGGGAACTGAATTTTGAGCAGGTTGAGCATTGGTTCCCGGGATCATCTGAGAAGTTTGGATATTCTGAGGTACACTAGACCCCTAGACAATAGTGGCTGGTGTGGTTTTCGGGGTCTGTTACTTTTGAGTAGGAGGCTCGAGTTTGAAAAAATTCCAGGGTTTGGGGATGATCTAAGGATTCTTTCAAATTTTGTTGGGGAGAAAGACCCAATCCCACTAAAGGCTTGGCTCCTAAAACTACGGCTTGGGGAACCCTCGGGAGGTGTAAAATTAGAATCTCGAGAGGGGGACGAGTTCATGCCCTCCTTCTAGCGCTAGTTGCTATTGACGGGACTCTTATGACCGAGTCCGCCAGCAGATGTAAGTTTTCACTTGGTACCGGGGTACCAGCCAACTTTGCCTGTAAAGGTTGTCTGGGGAAATGAGATTCCCCAGGCCTCCAAGCACCTGAGAGTCGGGTCTCAACGGTGCGGGGCTTGGTTGGGAGATGTGACCATTTTCGAGGGGGATAGCTGGTTATCTTCAACTCGTTCTCTCTGGGGATTCAAATAGGTGAGGTTTCTCCAAGCATTCTTACACTTAACAAATAAACTGAAAAAGATCCTGCAGCGTTAGAAATATTTCATCTACCTATAGTTATGCTGAACATTCAAAACATCAACAATACTCTAACACACTATACTAAATACTAAGGAAACATACAACCATAAGTTCATATTTCATCAGTAGCAAGAAAAAGGTCGTTAATCTACTTTAAGTGTTAGAGCAAAGGACATGAAGAACACAAAGCATAAAATACCGTCAATCCAGAAGATAGAATGCCAACAACATCATTGCAAGAACTCTCCCTTCTTCATTAAAATTTCTTCTAGAAAGTACTGGTGCATGGTACAATGGTGGCTCCAAGGGAGCATCTAACTACTAAAAGATTAAACAATGGAGCATTGAGCTCTGCAATTGAGAAATGAAGAATTCCTTTTCTATTACTATGGACTGCAAAATCATCAATTTTGCTGACCCTTGGAATGGGGTCAGACTTATTATTTATACACATACACATCTAACCCTAACCCTAACTTATGTTACATTGTATAATAGAATATATTATCTGGTGTCCAGTACTACCTACACCACTCTACAAAAGACCTAGAGACAGAATAGGCTGTCACATCAGAAGAAAGATGAGAAGTGAAGTAGAAGAATCAGCCTTGAGAAGAGAGCTTAGAAGAAGAAAGAGGAAAACCGATCCCCTAGGGATTGAGGCCACATGCCTCATAAATGGGAAAAGTGGTGCTCTGTCTCCAATGCATCAGATGTGCATCCGAAGTGGCGCCTCGAGAAGACCATCTGTCAGAAAACTCCTTCCTGATCTAACGTTCCTTGATGTAGCTAACTACCTTCTGACAATCTTTATTAACTACTTTGAAAGTGTCCGGTCGACCTTGGGGACTGGGACGCGGATCACTGAAAGAATACAAAAATATAGGATCCAGGACTTCGGGATCCGGGAACTTACGTTCCAAAAGAATAAAGAATACAAAAATGCTTATGTTTTCCCTGGGCCCCAGAGAACCTTTATTGTTGCTTATTGTCATTGAAGGTTTGGAGGAGATGGGAAATTCCATCTTCATCAATATCTTTAAGGCTAGCCCATCGGTACTTAGCCACTTCAATATGTTCCCCCAGGTCTGGAACATATCCCTTAAATTCATCGGCCATCTTTGTCACATCGTGACCACTGAGTACCATATGAGTTATTCTCATTATTTGGGTGCCATCTACTCCCTCCAGGGATTGATACCTTGATTCCATCAGCTCATCAAACTTCCCTAGGATGTACTCCTCTAGTGTGCAAGTGTCAGTGCTGAATGGATCAGCTCTTGAGACCTTCATAACAAAATACTTGTATAAATTGAAAGAATACTACACCGTATTGATCTTATCCCACAGAGTCCCCACTAGTTTCTTGATTACCCCCAATGTGAGGTCAATTTTGGAGTGCTGGGTCCTCATAAACTCAAATGATTCTTCTCCCAAAATTCTAGACTTGGAGACAACTTCCTCTCCGAGGCCGATGAGTTCTTCAAACTCAACCTTCCATGCCTCATAATTTTCAATGTCTACCTCCCATTACTAACGGTGGTCTCGGCCTGATGTAATACATGGTAGGCCACATATAAGTCTAGGAGGGTGGATACCAGGAAGTGCCAGACATTTCCCACTTGTAGGGAAATCCATTCATCAACTGCTTGGGATTTCTTCTTCATCGCCCGAAGTGAATCAACATCACTCTGTGGAAGCAGTACATCTGATGTAGAGGCCCCTAGAGTAATAACACTGATAGGCTAGACTAGCTCATTTAGCAACCCCATAAGGTTTGCATTCTTCTCCTTTTCTGCTTTGAGCTTCTGAGCCTCCTTTTCATAACGAGCCTCTACTACCTTGGATGCCTCTTTTAACATGTCTACCTCTCCCTATTTTCCTCTCTTCCCCAGTGATATCTCCATGATGTTATAATCTCCAGCTTCAGCCGTTGTTTCGTCTACGTCTGGGGAAGGTGTCACTATTACTGCGACTGTTTCTCCACCTAGATTAGTCTGTAGGGTGTGGACTGTCTGGGCTTTCTTGGCCTTTGGTGGGTTCTGTGCCTGAGCCATCATTTCTGTCAAGGAAAGGTGGGCTCTGGGTGTTGATGGGGGGCCTTCCTCTTTCGAGTTTCTATCAACCATGGGGGCGGTAGAGGTGGCTTGGTAGCCAAAACATATTCCTGTGACTTCTCCCCAACATCTTACTGTGCCCCTTCAGTATCATGAGCCTCTCCCAGCTCCTTTCCTGTGTCTTTTGGCTCACTAGTGACATTTCCTCCGATGACACCTGTGTCTTCTGCCTCGATGTCTACATCTTTAGCCATGTCTAGGTCTTCATTTGTCACCCCAGGGTTTTCTTCTTCTTCCTTCTCCTGTTCTTCCTCAGCCTTTGTTGCTGGGGTGTCCTCTTCTGTTGGTGTGTCCTTTGGTAGTGGGGGAGGAAATGGGCCAAGGTTTAACATTTGGGCCGCAGTGATTACCTCCCCAAAGGTTACCTTCGGGAGTGGCCCTTAGAGCACGGTAGTTGGGGTCATGGTTGTTCTCAAAGGTCTGATTTCCCCAATCGATGCCATTTTCTTACTTTGTTCCTATTGTTGCCCTGATACTACCATGTCCTATATCTCTGGAACTTCAGAGGCAATTTCTTGTTCCACCTCCTTTTCCTCTTCCATTTGCTGTTCCTGTTCCTGCGCAGGTTCTTGTTTTGGAGCTTCGTCTTGCTCTGGGATTTCAACCTTTGTCTGCTCAATGTCTCCCTACAAATTCATAAACTCGTCGATTGTAAAAACATCATCAAATTCATCTTGAGAGGGAGGATTTTCTGGGACATCAGTGGGCTCTAGTTCCTTCTCTGGCTCTAGGGAGTTGTAAGAAAGGATTTCAACTTGTGGGATCTAAGGCATCCCTAGCTCTGGTTCCTTTTTAGGCTTCGAATTGAGCCTCTTCTTTCTCTTTGTGACCAGAGGTGGATCCGCATACTGTAGGGCCTGTTCTTCTTCTGGATCTACCCCTATTTCCTTCACCATTAATGCTGCTAGTGAAGGGGAAGAAGGTAGACGAATGGGTCTGGTCATTAGCACCGGGGTTGCCAGCTATGTGATCAATCTATCTTTCATTTGCTGGGAGGCTACCAATGATTGCTTTAGTTGCTCCTTAATGGGGGGCTCCTATGGAGCTAGGGTCTCCATTGTTCCTTTTCCTCGATCTTCTCTCTGCGAAGAAGTTCGGGCTCCTGGGGTCAATTTTGGCACCGGCTGGGCAGCTTTGTGAACACTCCCGGGGCACACCTTCTTGAAGTAGGCATGGCTATGTTCGACCATGTTGTGAGTGAATTCTTCAATGGTGGGCCCCTCCTGGGCATTCCAGTCTACTAGTGGGAGGGCCAACTTATCAATCCCCTTTGCTTTGTACTGGGGGTCTATCGTGGATCCAGAGTCTGAGAAGTCCTCTAGAAATCTCTGGAGCTTTAACCTTTCCATCATTCCCATAGTCATCCAGATGTAATGCTGGCTTCAGACTTCCACGTCATCCTGGAAATCTTCCTAGAAGTCCTCCATATGATATTGGTGGGGCTCTAATGCCCGGGGAAGTGTCGAAGCAATTTTTTTGTGCAAATCAAAATTCTTCCACGCCGAGTAGAATTCTGCTAAGTTAAAGCTTTTGAGCTTATTGCCTGCCTTCTTGGCCATGACCAGACTGCATGAGTAATTCCCACAAGTAATTGGGAATGGGATGTTTGTTACCTTCTTCAAGGCGTAGAAGGCATGTAGCTCCATTATTTTTCTACAATATTCTAAAAGAATTATATTGTTCCCACAATGTTTGGGTAACAAGTGAGGTCTCCCGGAGAAGCCGATTACCCTTATGTATGTATGTTGTTGAAACTATATATAATAATGGCCATAACTTCTTACCAGATTCATCACCTCTATGGAGAGGCGGTATCCTGCATCCCGGGTAGGTGTGAGTAGGTTGTAGTAAATGAAGGCGTCATTTACCCAGCTAAAACTAGGGAAACTAGCCTCCCATTGGACTTGTGGGAAATTATCCCAAGGAACCTTCTGACCCAGGCCAATCCTGAGTATGCCTTCTATGAGTAACCCATTATGTAGGGTCGTTGTTGTGCCAGGGCCCAGAGAACATAAGAAGTCATATAAAACTTCCGCTTTTGAACCACTTGTAGAAATTGAGAATCTACATGGTTGGAGATGATGGCGGCCCAATCAAAATATTCTCCTTTGGTGGAGATGCCAAGTAGAAAATAGTACATCCATGTTGAGAATTCTCAGGCATGGGGTTGCCCAAAGACCCGGGATAGTTCTATTATCCTCATCTAGATGCTTTCTTTAAATTTAGACCGGGGGAGTTCTAGCTTCATTCTCTTGGGATCCCTCTTTGAGGTCTTGAGCCAGTGGTTATTCATGTATATCTAGGCTACTTCCTCCAACTGTTTGAATTGCGCTAAGGCATATGCTTTGGTAACCACAGTTGGTTTGTCGAATTGAGGAATCCCCAAGCCCATTTGGAAGGTAGCAGCGTCAAGAGACACCATAGGGGTAGGATACTCAGTGGGTTCCAGAGTTGCTAGCATGATGGCCCGAATAGAAGTGTTGTAATGTGCTGCAAGTGTGAGGATTAAATCTGGAGATTTCCCTAAGCATGGATAATAGGTGGCCTTGAGGATCCTAAAATCCCCATTGTTGATCGCCAACGGATCCCCAGACTGTGGCTGAATGTACATTATTTTCACCAAGGCCTGCATCTCGGCCCACATCCTGACGCTGGTGTCGGTAATGAACTATACTTTGGAATCAATATTTGATCCCACAATGGCATTATCTTTCATGTATTTCATACTGAGGGGTGATTTTTCTAAGGCTGTCTCCATTTTAGATTTTATGGCTGCCTTGGTGACCGTCACGGAAGGAAGTTCTAGACTCCCGGGTGGTGAAGATGCAGAAGCCTCAAACATAATGGAAGTATATTAATCTAGAAACCTACAAGGCAAGGTGACCATCAGAAGGTATAGATAAATAATACTCCAGGGTTGGGAGATCTTACTACCGCGATGTTTGTTTTCCTAAAAAGTTAGTTTATGTTCAAAATCCCAGAAAGATATATATAATGCAAACTTAAGGGAAGTAACCAATCTGTGGGTCCGGGGGTTTCAGTATACTTAGCAAAGTAAGGTGTGGTCTGGTGGAGACAAAAGACCTGGGGTCTGAAAAACTAACTGATGGAAGGTGTGTGCGAAGAGTGAACTGTCAGGCCCACATGGGCGTCACATGGCTATGCAATAAATGGAAGTTATGGCGACGGCGGCGGAGCCAACTGTCCAAACACGCAAAAAGTGGAGGCCACTTGGATAGTTTTGAATGCATACATGGGATGTAAATGGGATAGTCATTAAGGATGGTTTATGGAGGAGAGAGAAAACTACCTGGTTGAAACCAGTGGAGAGCCATGTTTCAACCAGGTGGTATCCTGCCTGGAACAAGCTCGCGAATTTGTGAATGAGAATAGAGGAAGAACGATGAGCTAGTTATGAAATTGGGTGGATATACATAGCATATATAATATATAAAACATATATACATCAAGGTTGAAAGGTATATACATGCAAAATGGGAAGGATATACATCAATATACATTAAATACACATATACAAAAAATGCAGAGCCGCTACCTAAACAAAACTGGAAAATGTACAAACATATACATTATTTACATTACCCTACACCTACACAAAGGGTAGAAAACCATATGGTAGAGCCAACCCACAAATGGGTGATGAACCAAATGAAGAAACGCAGAAACCAAAATGAAAACACAAGACAAAAAACACAAACCAAACAGAAATGAAAAGCCAGGAAACAGAGAAACCAACTTGAAAAATGAAGAAAGGAAGGAAGGAAAAGTGGCCATGAATAATCTACAACAATTTCTACCTTCAAAGGATCACCACTCAACACCAGAAACCACTCACAATTGTTCAGAACAACTAGGAAATAGCTCGCACTAGACTCTGCTCAAATCGCTGTGATATCACTCTGAAATTGCTCAAATTGCTTAAGTGTTTTAATCACGGTAATTGTGAAAATGACAGGTGATTTTGTATTTATACCCAAGGTAAAAATCAAGTTACCTTTCCTTCCGCAAACTCTGGAACAAGCTAACCTCCGGACTCCGGGCCCGGGGATTCCGTGCGACCATACCCTCTCAAGAAAAGAAGACATCAAGGCAAAGAATCCCAGATTTTGGAATCTGGATCCTGGACAAGGAACGATTGACTCTAGGACTAGGTCCCAAAGACACAAGAGACAAAAAAAAAATCAAAACCAACATCGTGGGAGAGAAAAATTGGGGAAGGAAAACAAAGGAACAAGGGAAAAAGACAAGGCAAGAGCCAAAAGCAGAAAACAAAAAGGAGGACCCAACATTTTGCACACAAAATGTAGGGATGGGGATGTAGGGCATAACATAGTGACCTTGTTAAGGGTCAGACCTAGTTAGGAGTCTTTTACAATAACCCTGTTAGGGGTGGTGGACTCACTGTCCAAATGGTGAAGGCTACAACCTTCTGGATCTTTGATACACACTGTATCTGCAAGGTGAACTGCTATTGTGATAGTGCTTGTCTAATCAGTTACTTTTGTGCTCTAATGATTTAACCTCTTGTTGATATCTACAACAATCTTGTCTTCACTCTGAAATATTCTACTTCAATATTTATATCATCAACATATGACAGATATAGCTTTGCTACTTTTACACTCTGCTCTACTTTTCTTATCTCTGGCTTTCGCAACTTTTTCGATCACAAATGACCTTCTATAAGTACTTCCTCAAAAGAAATGAACATTTAAAATTTAAAAAAACTTTTACCATATATCTTTGTCACTTAAATAACCATGCAACCCTTCATTAAGTCGGCTTAAAATTAATTATAACTGCTTTACTCAAATCGAACAGACACGTCTTTTCACACAGTCCGCTCCACCAAATTAGCTCTAACATTTTTCTCCTGATGAATCAAGTCATGTTCCTTTAACCACATGTTATTAGACCACTAAAAATCACTAATCCAAGGACGTAAGTCCTGATTATATGTGAAACTTCTGTACCAAAACAATCTCTGTCGGCTCTTTCCATGATCTCTGTCCTGTTCTGGCATTCATTGTCTGTACCTCTTCAACTGGTTGTATCTTCTTCATACTTGTAGATCTCATCATGCTATCTTATAATTAGCATGTAAAAATACTCATAAGCTTATATTCCAAGGTACATAGAATTTGAATAACAAATGAACACACGCTAATCAAAACTATAACAGTCTGTTCCTTGCTCTGTCTTGTTCTGCCCTTTACTATCTCAGTCACTTCATCTTGCTGTAACTTCTTCATACTTGCAGATCTGATCATGCTCACTTAGAATTATCATGAATACATACTTACAAGAATATATTCAAAGGCACATTCCCTAACTTGGTTGTATGCACGTGCACTGATGCTCTGTTCTTCTGGTACTCTTCTAACTGTCCTGTCTTCTGTACTTAGCCAATTTTTGATCTTCTGATAATGTGTGTTGACCCCAAAAATTCATATGAATTTGTTGCCATAATGAAAAAACTAAATATAGTCATATAAACTAGTATATTCAACTTGCCAAAAAATCTCTTTCTCAATTTGTAGATTCTTTGATCTGTCTTTCTCTGTTCTGCTCAGTAAATGTTGTTCTTTAGCTTCTTTCCTTTCAATTCTCCAATAGTCTCTACTCTGTGTAAATCTCATTCTTTATATATACATACTTTTGCCTCTTAATCTCCTTAATTTTATTTTCCTTCCTTTGCGCTTAGTCATTCGATCATCTTTTTCAATTTCTCAACTCGGTAAACCAAATCACTTTTACCTCAAAACTTGTAACTTTTCTTGGAACTTTCACTTTTCTGTTTAACCGCTTGTGATTTACCTTAGATCTTCATATTGTATTTTCCCATTTTTAGATCTTGTAATAAACTTCATTTAATTCATTTTCTCATCCAACTCATCATAGCTTCACATTAAATCATCATTTAATATCTGTATACTATACTTGGTAAAACTTGCTGTGCAACTCGGTAACTAACTTAATCACTACTCAGTTTCTAACTTTCTCTTGGTGCTCAGTAGCTGTAACCAACGCACATTATATTCTACCAATTGACTCAGTCTAGCTTGGTAAAGTATCTCTTTCTATCATAACTTAATTCATTACAGTTCCTGACTTGATCAATCAAACATACCGATTTGATGACATCAAATATACATTAGAAAACAACTAAAACATCATTACTTCATCATTGTCTGATCTATATTTTTCACCCATTTAACATCTCCTCTTAAGATATGGTAACTTAATAAAAATAAATTATTCAATTGCTTGATATCAATGACAAAACAACAACTGATCTAACCATTTCTACAATCATGATACTCGGTATCACTCGATCTTCATCATCTCTATTAGAAATTCATCACTTAATCAATAGCTACATGGTTGGAGATTCAAAGGAGGAATTTTGGCTTCAAACAATACAAGTTCTTCCCTTCATGAGAAAGCTCCAAACACTCATTTTTATTGCATGTGCAGTCGAGATTAAAAACCTCATCCAAAAGGTTGTTTTACCCAAGAAAATAAGGTTTTTATCCTATATGTAATACAAGCTAAAAATCCCACCTATAAGTGTTTTCCACATACTTTTGATGCTCTTTTCAATACGTGAAAATGAGCATTAAGAACCCATTTGTAGGTGGCAAGTACTTTCCAAAATGACTTGTAATGGGACTTAAAAATCCCACTTACAAGAGAAAAATATGTGCTCATGTAAGGAGGTAAAAAAATTGAATGATGCAGACATAGAATGTTTTCAAGACTAATTTCAAGTAGGTGATTGGTTGATTTCATCAATACAAAACAATCAAGGATGCAAATTTGTATTTCAGTTCGAGATGCTTTCACTAACCAGAACACATAATCATCAGATATCGTGTAGCAGTATGAAGAATGATAGAGGATGATGCAAATAGATGTCATGTCTTGTTAGACACTTAGAATATTTTCATCATGTATTTATAATTTATATTTGGCAGATTACATGTAATGTAAAAACAAGATGTAATTATATGTGATCGTATCACATGCCAAGTTGTTTCAAGTAATCATATTGCAAGTGCTTTAAGCCTTATAGAATTGAATAAGTCAAAGTTAGTTAGTCAAGGATAAGAATTGAATAAGTCAAAGTGGTTGGGGTTTTCCCCTTCTTTCTCCATGTTTCTCTCCCCTCTTTTCCTATATAAAGGGGAGAGCTCCTTGTAAATAATTATCTTTTGACAATGCAATAAAATTCTACCAGTTTGTTTTTGTACTTTAAGACATTGAGCTTAGATGTAAATCTAAATTTCTTTCAATAAAAGAGGCAGGTTGCTTGAGACTTTGTGTTAATCGAACCTGTTATGTGACAATATTTTATTGAGTTGATTGTGAGTTTTAATGCTTTGTTCAAGAATGATTTGGATTCAATTTTGTAGACTTTGAGATGCATATTGGGTTCAAAGTTATAATTTAGTTTCAGGTTTGATGTTGGAGACTTTGGACTGTTTATCAAATTTAAAATTAATTGAGGACACTCAAGGAAGGGAATAGCTTGTAGACTTTGTGTTGCTTGATTTTCTTTGTTTGTGCACGCAAGGTGGAATACATGTTGGAGACTTTGAGTTTCACATGTACTTCATTCTTGATCTCAAAATCTCATAAGGAGTCATGGAAAGACTTTGAGATTTCATGACTTTGAGAAGTTGTAAGGTGTACATTGTTATTATTACTTGTATTAAAAAAAAAAAAAAGGTTGATGAGAAGATTGATTGAGAAGACTTTGAGCTTCTAATTTGTTTTCTCATCTTGGAGAAGCAACAAAGGAATTTGTGTCTTTATGGACACTTTGATTCTTTTAAAATTATCTCATATCACAATGTTGGTACGCTGAATATTATGTTGGAGATTTGCTTCTATGCAAATAGTTGACTGTATGTTTGTCATTGATGACAACATATAGTATACACTAGTGAGCTGTATTCTATTTTTAGTATGGATATGTGGAAGCCTTGCATGGTTGCTTTTTATGTTTCAGACATAGCCATTATACCTTGTACATACACATAGATTCAGATGTTCAGTAACAGTTGAGTTATGTTACTCTGTTTACCAACCACAAGTTCAAAAAATTGTTTTTAGGAAGCCAACAGTAATTTCATTGATTCTTCGGTTGCGTCTATCTTCGGGTTATGTTTGTTCAGAATAAAGTTTAGTTATGATTTAAAGACTATTAACCAAAGGTGCTAATCTTGTTTCATTCGAAGCATGATGTTTGGGTAATTTTGGTGGAGCCGACTACGTGAAGCGATGCGTCTATTCAGTTTAAGTTGCGCGGTTCTAATTATGTTGCGGGCTTGGTTTAGCTGAATAAATAAGTATTAAAGGGATTCCTATAGCTGAAAAAGATCATATCTTTTGGAGAAGATACTTATAGTAGTTCATTTGAAGATCACTAAGTGTGAATTATAAGAAAAGAGACAAAAAAAAGAATAGAGAAAAATGTCAGTTGTTTTGGGACAGTAAAGACATTTCATTCATCAAGAAAAGATCTATGTGAAGAAGAAGTGAAAGAATACAATACATTGTAATTGATCAAGATAGCAGGTCTACTCAAATAGTTCATTTATCAGATATAGTTTTACTAAAGGTTGTAGCCTTCATCATTTAGCAGTGAGCTTTTGGACAATGAGTCCTCACCCCTAACAGGGGTATTTGTAAAAGACTCCTAACAGGGTCTGACCCTTAACCAGGTCATTGTACTTATTGCATTGTAAAGATCAACTCCTAATCGGGTTGTAAGATCTTCTAACATGGATTATTATACTCAAGTACAGTTATTTGTGGGTGCTAATTCCCATCAGGGTTTTTACCTATTTGGTTTCCCCGTAACCAAAATTGTTGTGTTCTATCTTGTTTTATCTGAATGTGTTAATGCTTAGTTTTATTCTGTAATTAATAAGAGAAAAGAATTAAACTAGCTAATAATTGATTCACCCCCCCCTCAGTTATCCCTTGGGACTATTCCAACAATTGGTATCAGAGCCAAGTGCCTTGAAGAGAAAGCCTAACAACTTAAGATAGATATAATGGCGTACTTCAGGAAAGAGAGTCCTAAGTTTGATGGAGAGAATTATCTTGACTGGAAGAACAAAATGATAACACATATTCAGTGCGTTGGTTTTTGAGATCTATGAGATTGCTACTCATGCAATTGATGTTCCCACCTTGAAAGACCTTGCAGAAGAAGACTCTACAAATAAACAAAAGGAAGTATTCACCCAAAATGCAATTGCCAAGGAAGCCATAATCAGTGCCCTATCTGACAGTGAATTTTCTGAGATCAAGAAGGCAGAAAAAGCATATTCAATTTGGAAATACTTAGAAGATATGTTTAAAGGAGACATCCAAGAAAAGAATGCATGAAGAAAGACATGGAAGAAAATATACAATAATTTAGAGATGCTACCTAAAGAAAACATGAAAGCTTACAATCAGAGGATTAATGAAGTAGTCGCAGGAATCAGGAACAATGGTGGAGAAATTTCAGAAGATGATATAATGGAAAAATTGATGACCACATTAACAACAGATTATGAAAGAAAGATAAACATATTGGATGAAACCATTCAATTCTCAAAGGAATTCAAAAGAGAAAACTTGATCAGCAAAATATATGCATTTGATATACCAATATTGAAGACAAAATCTAAAATGGAAACTACTTTCAAAGCCTCAGTCCATGGTAATAAATCCTTGAACATCTCTAGTAATAATGAAAAAGAAGAAGTTGATACATAACTAGAAGCAATCATTGCTATGATTGCTAAGAAGTAAAGAAAAGGTAAAGGGAAATATGAAGGAAAACTACCATTCAAGTGTTTTTCATGCAACAAAGTTGGCCACTTTGCATCCAAGTATCCTACAAGAGTCAAGGAGTACAAAATAGATTACAAACCCAAATATACTAAGGAATGCTATCATGCTAAAGATGGTGTAACAAATGATGACTCAGGAGAAGATGAAATTGGATCTGTTGCTATTAAACACAATGAAAAGATGATTGATCAAATAGAAATTGAAGATGAAAAGAAAGCACAAGAATTGGCTTTAGTTTCACAAGCTGACATCAGAACATACTGGATCATAGACATTGGGTGTTCACATCACATGATAAGTGAAAAAGATAGATTTGTAAATCTAGATAGGTACAAAGGTGGCATGGTTAGATTTGGAGATAACACTCCCAAACCTATCATAGGCAGAGGATCTATCACCTTAGATGGAAAGAACAAGACAGATGATGTTCTATATGTTGATGGTTTGCATCATAACTTACTAAGTGTTGGACAACTGCTAGATAAAGGATATCAATTGGAATTCAAGAAAAACATATGCATCATTAACAACAAAGAAGGAGACATGATTGCATCAGGCTCAAAGACCAAAGGTAATGTTTTTCAACTTAACTCTGAAGTAAGTTGTTTTGTTGCAAAAGTGGATGACAGTTGGCTTTGGCACAAAAGACTTTGTCATATCAATTTTGACAACATAGTAAAGATAAGTAATGTAAAGGTAGTAAGAGACCTTCCAAGTATTGCAAGACTAGTTGATACTGTGTGCAGGGAATGTGTGATGGGGAAGCATGTGAGGACCTCATTCAGGAGTAAACAAAACTCTATAGAGAACAAATTAGATCTAATACATACAGACCTATGTGGACCTACTCAAACAAGATCATACTATGGTGAAAGTTATTTTATTTTTTTTGTTGATGATTTCTCTAGGATGATGTGGGTTGCATTCTTGAAAGATAAATCTGAAGCTTTTGAGAAATTGAAAGTATTCAAAGCTAAAGTTGAAAATGAATCTGGATTAAAGATAAAATGTATGAGATTTGATAAAGGAGGAGAATTCACCTTTGACAATTTTCTTGAGTAATACAAAGAACATGGGATCAAAAGACAACTAAGTGCACCCAAAAACCCTCAGCAAAATGGAATTACAGAGAGGAGAAACATGATAATACTTGACACAATGCGCACTATCATGATTGAAGGAAAGTTGTGCACACCTATTGGAGAGATGTAGTTAACACAACAGTCTATACTATCAATAGAATTCAACTGAGACCAAGCGCAGACAAAACACCTTATGAACTTTGGTTTGGTAATTTACCTACAGTAAAGTTCTTTAGAATCTTTGGAAGCAAGTGCTACATCAAGAGAGATGATGGTGTTGGAAAATTTGATGCTAGAAGTGATAAAGGTATTTTTCTTGGTTACTCTACTAAAAGAAAAGCTTACAAATGTTTCAATTTAAGGCTAAAGAAAATAATTGAGAGTTCACATGTTAAGATTGATGAGAAGTTCATGATTCAAGAAAGATACTATGAATACGCACCTATGATTGAAGATGAACCTAAACCTATCAATAAAGGTACAGTTATTGAAGAAATGTTTGACTGTATTGATGTATCATGCAACAACCCTGAACCAAGTCAAGAAGAATCACAGATTATAGATGAGAGTGTCACTCCTAAGATATCAAAATACACATCCAAATACCACTCTAAAGAAGACATCATAGGAGATCAGAGCGCTAAAGTCTTGACAAGATCCAGAGCAAAAGGTTCAACCATTGATGAAGAGGTATGTTTAATTTCACAGATTGAACCCTTAAGTGTTGAAGATGCGTGCAATGGTTTAGATTGGAAAAGTGCTATGCAAGAAGAATTAGATTAAATAATAAAAAATGACACATGGGAATTGGTCCCTAGACCTAGTGACAAGAACGTGATTGGAACTAAGTGGATATTCAGAAACAAAATGAATGAAGATGGGACAATGATAAGAAATAAAGCAAGATTGGTATGTAAAGGATATGCGCAAAGAGAAGGAATTGACTATTCTAATACATTTTCCCCTGTGAGCAGACTGGAAGCTATAAAGTTATTTTTAGCCTGTGCAACATTCAAAAACTTCAAAGTATATCAGATGGATGTCAAGTCAACATTTCTGAATGGTGACTTAAAGGAAGAAGTCTACATTGAGTAGCCTGAAGGATTCAAACTTTCAGACAAACCAGACATGGTATGAAGATTAAAGAAAGCCCTCTATGGACTCAAACAGGCCCCAAGAGCATGGTATGAGAGACTTGATGGCTACTTGAAAAAGATTGGATTAAAAAAGGGAGCAACAGATTGCAACTTATTCATCAGAGAGACACCTGAAGGTTTACTAATTGTTTCTATCTTTGTTGATGACATTATTTTTGGAGGTAATCACAAGCTTAGTGCAGAATTTGCAAGAGAGATGCAAAGTAAATTTGAAATGAGCATGATTGGACCTATCAAATATTTTTTGGGATTAAATGTAAAACAAACAGACAAAGACATATTCATAAATTAGTCTAAATATGTGAAGGAGATATTAAAGACTTTCAAGATGGAAGATTGCAAGCCAGTAAGCACCCCCATGATAATATGAAGCAAGCTTTCTAAAGATGATGATTCCACAGTAGTTGACAAGACACTATACAAGTCTATGATTGGAAAACTTATATATCTCACTCAATCTAGACATGATATTTCTAATGCAGTTGGCATTGTTAGAAGATTTGTAGCTAAACCTAAACAAAATTACTTAATGGAAATAAAAAGAATATTCAGATACTTAAAATGAACTATAGACTATGGTTTATGGTATCCTAACTTAGAGAATGTACAACTTCATGTGTATACTGATGCTGATTGGGCAGGTTGTGTTGATGAAAAAAAGAGCACCTCAGTAGGAGCAATATTTCTTGGAGACGGGTTGGTTACTTGGAAAAGTAAAAAGTGGAATTGTATTTCTAAGTCAACAACAGAAGCTGAGTATGTAGCAGCATTATTGAATTATTGTACAATTTTTTGGATCAAATAGATGATAAAATACTTTGGAATTTAGATTGATTATCCTATTGTTATTCACTGTGATAACACTAGCACTATCAATATGTCAAAGAACCCTGTTATGCACACAAAGACAAAACACATTGAAATAAAATATCATTTTCTAAGAGAAAAATTTGTAGACAAAGAAGTAAAATTGGATTATGTGAGCACTAAAGAACAATTAGCAGATATTTTTACCAAGCCTTTATCAAAAGAAACTTTTGAGCATCTTAGAGAGAAGCTGGGAGTAATTCCCTTTCCCGAGTTTGATTAGAAATCGTAGTAAATACATCAGTCCTTGGTGACTGATGAGTGGTTGAATACTCTACTTCTAGAGTAGTACCTATGCTTATTTGTGTTTGACACCCTTTGCCATTGATGTCAAAGGGGGAGTATATAGTAAGGGGGAGCATATACTCTGGGGGAGTATATAGTCATGGAAAATAAAAACATAGTCACAGGAGTTGCAGCAGTGAAGAGGATATTGAGAAGATTGTAAAAATGAGGGTACTTTGGGTTGATGGTGTTTTTCATATCATATGTTGCCATCAATGTCAAAGGGGGAGATTTTTGGAGATTTTCTTCTGTGCAAATAGTTGACTATATGTTTGTCATTGATGACAACATATAGTATATAGTAGTAAATTGTATTATGTTTTCAATATGGATATGTGGAAGCCTTGCATGGTTGTTTTTATGTTTCAGACATAGCCATTATACCTTGTACATACACACAGATTTAGATGTTCAATAATAGTTGAGTTAAGTTACTCTGTTGTGAGACCTACACTAGACTATTATAGTTACTATTTTGTTCTCATGCTTTCAGTAGTTTATGCTTTGACTTTCAGCGAGACTTTTCATACTTTTGAGGATCGGTGGAATCCTGTGTTATATATTCAACACCTGATTTTGTAATCAGGAAACTTATGAGATGATTATGTTCTGATTTAGTTATTGCTTATGTTGTTGTTTTATATGGATCTAAATGTATAAATGTAATATGATGGAAATGGTTTAGGAAATCGATGCTAGGATATTTCAGTTCTAAATGCAATGCGGTTTACATGCTTACATATATTATTGACGTTATGCTATGTTTCATATCATGCTGTGTTGGATCTACTGATGTGTGCATTGAGTGTGCAGGAAGAGTTGACCATGGATCTAAATCGGGGACCCAGTTC
>MU223422.1:424620-434683 GCA_018584345.1 Thuja plicata | reverse complement strand
AATCCATCCTGCTTTCCAAATTGGGTTGACTACCTCCATATTTCTCTTTTTCTCCTAAAGGAGTATTAAAGTCCCCCATCACTATCCAATCATCAGAAGCAAAAGTATTTCTCAAAGCAGATAGATTTTGCCAATAGACTTCTCTCCCTTTTTTGGTGTTAGGAGCATATATATTGGTTAGAACCCAAGAAGTATTTTCCTGAAGCTGCCTAAACCTTATGCAAACCATATTTTCTCCTTGATAGATTATGTCTCCTTTAATAGTATCTTCATTCCATACCGTTGCTATGCCCCCTGAGGCTCCATTAGAATCTCCCCCATAGATATTTCCCTTCTTAAAAAATCTGAGTTTTTCAACTTTTTCTTTCAGCATCTTAGTTTCTTGAATCAATAATATATCAGGCCAATTATCCCTAATTAAATTCCTAACTATATCCTGCTTATGGGGGTTATTCAACCCCCTAATATTCCAAGAAATAATCTTCATGATTTAACAAAGGATCCTACCTCCAGAATCCACTGACTACCATCCGCAATGTTCCTTTTGGTCTCCTTGTTTCTCACCTTTTGACTTGATGGCCTCCTTGGTGATGCTAATCCTGCTCTGACATCTCCATTTTTATTGCTTCTTGTTGAAACCTTTCTATTTTGCGCCTCTTTATCTTTCTTCCCCTTTTTTCTTTCCCCTTTGGTGTTTTTCTCATTTTCTTTATCACTTTTTTCTCCTTCAAGAATTTGTGTAATCTCAGTTTCATCCCCCCACTTAGATTTTATTGTACCTCCTGAATTCTAATTTTCCACTTTTGTATTCCCCCTCTTGGGTGTAGCTATTTCTTGATTTTTATCCCCCATTTTTGGGGTCTCTATTAGATTTTCTGGGCTACCTCTTAGCTCCATCTCACTATCTTGCTTTTTGTCTTCATACTTCTCTATTGTACTAGTGGTTACTTCCTGAGACTTTCCTTCTCTGTAGTAATCATTTTTCTCCTCCTCCACTTCTTCCTCCCTTTCTTCATCTTCCTTTAAATCCTCTTCCTTAAACTCCCCTTCTTCTATTTGGATTTCATTTTCTTCTATTACATCTTCTTCCATTTGGCTTTCATTTTCTTTTTCATTTGATGCTTCTATTCCCCAGTCCTCAGGGTCCTTTGTATGTGATCCTAGCATTGTGTTAGTACCTTTTGTATTCTCAATTGTTTCTTGTTTTTCTTGCTCTTTTCACTGTCCTTCACTGTCTTTACTCCTGGCTTCTTTAATTTTTCTCCCTACTGGGATCCATTTCTGAGTTTTTTTCTGAATTACTTTATCCGGACATTTTTTTGCCCAGTGACCCGCTTTTTGCAGTGGAAACACGCAAAGGGTATAGTTTCGTACTCTATAGCCTGTTCCCACATACCCAACTTAGATTTCAAACTAATATTTTCTGGCATATCCTTGTCCTGCATAACCCCAACATAGGTACGGGCATAGGTTAGCCTCCGTCTCGCAGCTGTCACGTTATCTATCGACAAGAGTTCTTCAAATGAACTAGCTATGCCAATAAAAATATCTTCCAACCAATATTCAAGAGGCAGTCTGTGTAGCTTTATCCATACTGGAACTTGTCGAGCTTTGTCCTCCTCAAATACAAGATTCGGACTCCATTTTTGGAGAATAAGAGTGTTTTTCCAAATCAACCATGGCCCGCTGCAAAGAATATTCATTCTATCTTCTTCATAAGAAAAAAAGAATGACATACATCCCTTAGCCATAGCTACCACCTCTACCTGTCCTTTCAAAGCCCATTTACGAGAAACAAAAGCCCTGACCACTTCAATGTTAGGTCTTACTCCTACAAATTTACCAACCAGCGAATTTTTCATCCTTGCTATAGAAAAATCGATAGTCTGATCTGGGATTTCAATAGCAAAGCTTCCCTGAGAAGGTTTAGAAACATTCTTCACTGGAGGTAAAGAAGATTTACCTGTTGGTTTGATGCCAAATAGAGACGCCCATTTCCTTGGTTGCCCCAGCCCAGCCTCCTGTCTGGGACCCCCTCCTGGGTCCTCTGGTGCCTGTCCCACATCGGGATCCAATCCTGTGATCTCGATGTCCTTCCCATCAGTCCGCTTGCTGTGCTTAGAGGATTCTGCCTCCTCCCGAATTCTCCCACCCAAATTCAAAGTTAAATTTGGACGCTCCTGCTCCCTCCCTTGTTCGCTCCCTCCTTCCATTCCTTCCCTAATGTGAGTTCAAGTTACAGTTACAAGTGATACAAGTTACAAGTTATAGAATAAAGTTTATTTGCCAATGTAATGTGATTTTAGGAATTAATTAATTAATCAAGTAAGATGATCGATTAGGACCTATGGTTTAGGTCAGATCAGTTTGAATTCAATGAATTGCCTATTTGATTTAGGACTTAGAATAATCAAGATTAGGGTTTCTTGATTAATTGCTGAGATTGGGGGTCTAGGGTTTATGTGACCATTTTTAGGTGATTACAGTTATGACATACTATCACTTGCATCAGGTGGCATACTGAAGCAGATTATCTTTTAGTAGTGGGATCACACGATTGTAGGTTTGGGAATTTGAGCACATTTTAGTCTTTTGTCCTATTGTAGATAGACAAGTGTTACCAGGTTTTCCATATGTGTATTATTATGTTGGAACACTTGTATAGGGGCCATTGGGATATACTCAGTCTATGAGACATGATATTAACAAAATGAGGGACTTTACACAAAGACCTTACAAAGATTGTCCCGGTTGGGATGACAATAGGGATCACCTTCCTTATTTCCACTAGGAGAGATACTTGATTAGATAGAATATCATCGGACATGCAGTTATAAATCTTCAACTATAAAAGTGGGTACTCGAATATTTTTGGTGAGAAACATGATGTTCTGAAAAGTATGGCATTATTCGCTTGCTTGAAAGATGATGTAGGGACATGGGGTCTAGTCACCAAACAATAAGTAGAATACACAGAACTTGTATAGTTATAGCTTAGATAGTAGGGAGAGGGACCAAATATGATATATGAAAGGACCACAACAGAGTATAATAGGTGGTTTTTTAAGCATAGGATAATTCTATTGACAAATCTAGAGTTTCTAGTTCCTAGAGTGACACTACGACAACAAAGAGAAGAGAAAAAGGAGGAAACAAAGTATGGAGACAAAGAGTGAGATTAGGGGGAGAGGATAACATAGAGGGCAATATTGAGGATGAGGATGAGGTGAAAAAGTCCAAGAATAAGGAAAATGATGATGATGATGAGGATGGGGTGGTCATGATGCCTTACCTATGCATGTGGAGGGGGACATATAGGCTCCACTATATGACATTAAAATATTATAGGTTCTTGAGGATATACAAATGTAGTGTTAGTATTCAAAGGCACTAAGAGGGGTGTGAATAAGTGCACCCATAATTATAATACAAATCTTAAATGTCTTCCACAAGATCCAACATGCAAAATTAAACATCACATAGAAACTAAGCACATAAATCATTCACACAATGTAGACTCAAGACACAATATTTTTTCTATGGAAACCCTGGTTAGATGAAGAAAAACACGTGTGGAATGGTATCCAAAAATTTCACTAGTGCACCAAGAAATTTTTCTTTTTAGGAGTAGTTAAAAGCAACCTGCTAAGGGTATACCCGGTTAAGAGTATTTTAGCTTGGTTAGAAGCTAATAAAATTATTGTTAAAGACTACTTTGTTAAGAGATTTTAAACTCCTTCTAAGATTCACCTGGTTAAAGGATTTGCACTTCAAATCTTGTTAAAGATCCTTCCCACCCTGTTAGGAGTGCCCTGGTTAAAGTATTTTACTTGCAAACTTGATAGGGATTCCTTTGAGATAGACCCAAGAATGACTGATCTGATTATTACCTTCCTATATATCAGATCCACTCAAATTCTTCTCTTAGTGCCACTTTAGACATTAACAACTTCAAAATATCATAATCTATTATCGCAACACCTAAAACTATTTCCCTAATTCACAAATTCATCCTTCTTTTATAACAAGTTATTCAAGTTGGCCTCTACCCTAAAATGATTTACCCACCGACTGCAACATCAAATATGATCTCATCAAAACACAATGGTCAACTAAATAAAGTCAACATAACATTAATCGGGTCACAAATAATCATTAACAAACATTAAATAGTTTGGTAAACTAATCTAACCAAAAAAAATTTGTCTGTCCTTTGTTCTTCCTGTCTGTGTCACTTGAATCTTTAGTTGTTGTAATTATTATTATTTGAGGTGTTGACATTTATGTTTTGTCATTGATGTCAACATATGTTTCAGTTGGTTTCATTAGGAGTCTTAGACAGACTGGTTATGATAGGAACATGCAGGTATGACAGGATGGTGTTGATAGTGTACAATGTTCCAGGGTAAGAGAGCTTAGATTTGTGAAGTAGAAGGTATGTATACCTTATATCTAAGGTCTCAGATCATTATCCAGTATTTAAAAGGAGTTATGGCTATTTTGGTGGAGACTGGCAACAAAGTAGTGACAAAGGTGATCTATGAGTTTTGAATACAACTTGGATGCGAGCATGGATTGAGGTATATAGGCTTGATAGGTTACATAAGACACATAGGAGAAAACTCATTGAGATTCATGGATTTCTAGGATCATGGTGATGTCATATATGGCGTGTGGACTTGCAAAGACCTATTTGGGGCTAACCAGAGGAGAAAACATGTTCAATGGATGGTGAGCGTGGATTATGGATCTTGGCACACAAATGATGATTTGTATTTTTTATTTACTTGTTTAAGGTACCATGTGTATCTTAGTAAGGGTCTATGTAATTGTTTGTGCATTGGGAAAGTCTTAACCAGATGACCTGATTACTTATTATAACTTGTATAAAGGAAAGTAATGCCTTGTTGTAGTGTATAGATGTATGGGATGTGACAAGCATGTGGTTGTGAGTTTGGCTGGATGTGGAACAATAATTATGTTTGTAATGCACTTCATTGGAACTATATAGGAAAATAAAGTTGCTCTTAGTCAGTTCATTATTATAAGTATTCTTTCATACTTCTCTTTGAATAGTGTATCCAGAAGGTGGGTTTAAACTTCACATTCAGGTAGTGTTTTTGGGCAGTGATATCTTCATTTAATTCAACTCCTAGTAGGGTTGAAGGGACTCCTAACAGGGTCTATCCTTTAACAGGTACTTTGTACTAGATGTAATAATCATCTCATAATAGGGCTTGATCTCCTAACATGAATACTATATTTCTAGTGCATTATTTGTGGGCATCATTCCCATTGGGGTTTTTCCCTTAACATGGTTTCCCTTGGAAACAAATACTTGTGTTATGGTGGTTCTTTTTATGTGTTTAGATTTGCATTAATTGTTTGGTTTATAAGGTTAAAGTTTATACAATTGGAAATACAACTCATTCACCCCCCCTCTTAGTTGTATTGGTGGACTGTTATTCCTAAAAATTGGTATTAGATCTTGTGGTCCTCTAAGAGAAAAATTAACATCTTGAGGTGATCTTGAAGATGGCATTCTATAGGAAGGAGAGTCTAAAGTTTGATGCTGAAAATTTTAACAATTGGAAGAACAAGATGAGAACTCATTTTATATGTTTGGGAATTGACCACTGGATGATTACAAAAAGGATGGATAGATCAAGATTGAAGATGAATTAGGAGATGCTTCTGAGGATGAAAAGAAACTATTCTCCTGTAATATGGTTGCAAGAGAGAGCATTTATCATCAGGCTATCTAAGGACAAATTTATAGAAGTCAAAGACCTTGATTTTGCACATAAGATTTGGACAAGGCTAGAGTTACTATATGAAGGAGATCAATACACTAAGAATGCAAAATTGCAGAATTGGAAGACTAAAATAGAGATTCTAAGAATGTGAGATAATGAGAATGTTAGAGTATATGTACAGAGGGTTACAAAGGTTGTTATAGGAATTAGAAACTCTCGAGGCACATATACTGAACAAGAAGTGATTGAAAAGATTCACATATCTTTAACACCTTCATATAAGACTAAAGTATAAGAGATTGAAGAAATCATTCCACTAATAAGAAAATTTAGCAGAGAGATGTTGATTGCTAAATTGACCAGCTTTGAGGCTACAAAATTGGAGGATGCATTATCTAAAGTGGAATCTAAATTCAAGGCGATTGTGCATAATGACAAAAAGACTTTATCAAGTCTTGCGAGCACCAATAGAGGTAATATGTATGAAGAGCTTGGAAAATATACTGATTATTGGGAAAAAATACAAGAAGAGGAAAGAAAACTAAATGAACTTGTGGCGTTGATCACAAGAAGAGAAAAGAGAGGTAAGGTAAAATTTGAAGGAAAGTTACCCCTAAAGTGTTTTTCATGTAATAAGATTGGTTATTTTGCATCTAGATGTCCTACAAGGGTTCCTAAACATAAACCTAAGTTTGTTAGGCTTGATTATTCCAAGGATAAGGAATGTTACTATGCTAGTGAAGGTGTGACTGATGATAATGTTGTGGATGATGATGAAATTGGATTTATTGCTATTAAAGATGATGAGCCTGTTCATGAAGAAAGAGGCTTAGTTTCTGTTACCCCATTATATTTTCTTGTGTCAACCTTTCCTTATTCTTAAAATAATTCTATCTCTTTGTCTAATTTGACAAAATACGAACCTGAGTCAAGTTCAAAATGCAAGTTGACTTCCAATGCATGTGTCCTAGTCTAGCAATGTCTCTTTGAATTTGAATTTGAACCTTGAACCTTCATCGATTCAATTTAAAAGTTTAAATTTCAAATTCAAAGATAAGTCATTCTTGTCTTGTTAGAGGTAACAGGTCACTGAGTCCCACTCTTGATTTTGCGTCATTGTGTCAAGTTCCAGTCCTTCTTTGAACTTAAACTTTGAGCTTTCTCTTTTTGGGTTTGCAGTTCAATGTTCGAAAATCTTTATTTTGAAAGGTCAAAGTTACTTTGTAAATCATTAAAAGGCAAGTGAAGTATGGAGAGAATATACTGAGTACTTCAATATTTGAAAATATATTTTGGCACGTAATCATGAAAATACAAGCGCAAACATGTGGAAAGGACCAATAATTTATGAGATGTTAAGTTGTTATCAAGTCATCATTAATAAAAGTAGCAATCATAGTAATCCAAGCGTACCAAATCTTAGTAAATCTTTTTGCTCCTTTATTTATGTGGCATGCAAGTTATTTTTGTAAACATCTTGAAGTTGTTCAAGATATACAGAGTAGAAAGTGAAGAAGGTAATCGTGCTTGTGCATTCAAGATTTTAGGGTTTGATAAATTATGGTGAGTTTTGATAAAAGTTTGGCTTTGTTGATTTTGTTTTTGAGTAGAGGTAGATATTGAGATTCCCTATTTCTAGTTTCATCCATTTATTTGTGTGGAGCCACATTATTGACCAAAATGACATACAATAAGCCATCCCTACCTAAATTTGAGAACACAACTACTCTTGTGAGCTCCATTCTAGAAATGGGTGACACGTGTCTCCTATGTGTGATTGTTGAAGAAATCCTTGAGAGGTTAAAAAATCCAAAAGAGGGTTCTATGGTAGATAAAGTCATCAACAATAGGCTATTAGAAGCATCAACCTTTCCCACTATCGCCTCGTACCCAGAATTAGTCCTAGAGTGTATGAATAGGTACGAAATAGAGAATAGATGCATTTGTACCCCTTCGGGAGATGTTTTAGTTAAAGTAGAAAGAGATACAATAATGGAGGCCATGGGCATTCCTCACAAGGAGTTGTATGAAGATTGGTCCATAGGGTCATTGTATTCATACTTTTATTTGAAAATGAAGGTATACAAAAGTGTGATTTCTTGGAATTGGCTTGAGAGGCAGCATAAAGTATATCATAGACTTGAGAATCTTCACTCCCATCACTCATGGAAATTTTATCATCATTATTACATTCATATGTCATAAGTAACTTTAAATCTGACTCAAATGAACTTTCATGTATCTTAGGACAACAAAATTCACTTGGAATGTCATTGAATGTAGGCATATAAGGTAGATAAACATTATTATAGTCATTATCAACAAAGCTATCTCAATTATCATCATTTATCGACTATTATCCATATTGAAATGTATACATATCTACATCAAGACATTTAAACTTTCCATTTGAGCTACAATCATGATAGGGATGCCTTTGAACTTTTTTTGGTGCAACATTCTCATAATTTACAAGCCTTTTTGTTTCAGAGTCAATCAAACCTTGTAGATGAACCATGGAGTCAACTACACTTGCATGTTTCTAGTAAAGGCTTTGGGTATCAATATGATTTTTCAAGTTAAATGCTTCTTGTTCAGGGATAATATACTAATAGAAATTTTGAGAATTATTTACAACCTCCAAGGTACATTGTTCACTTGCATATAAAGCTTTCCTCCTAGGCTTGAGTTTTATGATCATTCCATACTTGGAAACCTTTTCAATATTCATAGAAATTTTAGATGCCTCATGAAATTTTTTTGGGTCTTCATTCCTCAATCTGTAACTCATTTCTTATCGAATGCACCCAAGTACACCACTAGTGCAATTGCATCTTGAGGTATCTATTTCTCAGAAATCCTTTTCAATGTCTCCATGAATCTTAAACTAAATTCAAGAACTAATTATCCAACGCTAACATGGATATTGATGATGTGATTAATGGCTAAAAACTCATAAACTCTTTCCACAAATTGTTCATTGAAAAATAATCTAAACCCGTTGCATGTGTTGATTGATGTTGGTAGAAAATCTAAATACCACTCTTTAGCACCATCCCTCAATGAATGCAAAAACAATCTGATTATGACATCTTTGTGATCTACCTCATAATCATCCATGAGATCACTAAATCCCTACAAATTTCTTTTGGCTAATTAACTTTATAGACCACTGAACTTTGACATCTCACTTCTTATTCCAATTGGTATAATATTTGGGTAACCATGCATGTGACTAAAATCTATAGGTTTTTATCTTTCAATACTAAAGCTAATTTTTAAACCACATTGCTGGGGTTGATTACATGGTGTGATTATAGTGAGAATCATACAAGGATGCAAAAAATGAAACATCCTGATACTTATGCTTTTACAAATGCTATTATACAATAAGAGACCACAAATTTACAATGAAATATGACTTACAACTATAACACCCCAAAATTGGCATCTTGCAACCCTAACCAATTTTGTTGCATTTTTCATTCTTCCGAATCATCAAAGTCCCATTGTATTAGGCAATTCTGAGTTTTGATTGACTCTACTCGACCTAAGTGTCAAATACAGAAAATCCTAAATCTGCATTAATCATATATTATATTTAATTCCTAAATATCTATTAGCTAAACAAACCTTATGATCAAATTAATTTAATTATAAAGTCCTAGCACTTTAATTGAATTAAATTCACCCTCTTTAGCTAAGACACATAAAAAGGGATTAAATAATATTTAATTATTAAATAAATATTTAATTATTAAATAAATATCCTCATTTCAATAATTGAATTTAATTATTTAGATAATTGAGAAAAATAGATTTATGAGGCCATATTCTATTTATTTAATTAAATATTCTCTTCAGTTCAGAAATAGAAGTTTTGTATTAACTGTGCTTTAAAGAGAAAGAAAACAGCTAAATCATAAATAAAATAGTTAAATCAAAAGAGAAAAAAATTAAATCAAAGAAAGAAAATAGTTAAAGCAAAGGGAAAACAATTTATTGTATTCTTTTAAAGAAAGATTTCTATTTTAAACTGGCTTTTGTATCTGTTTTATTTCAAAAAGGAAATTTTTTATTCTAAACAACCTCTGAGTCTATAAAAGAAGCCCCATTCCTCATTCAAAAATCCTTCTTGAATTTCTAGTCATATGCATTGTTAGAATACTGAATTGTTGCCACATTCTTAGTTCATAATCTCATATAGAATAATCTCATTTTGCAATAGATTAATTTCAATTTCTAGAATAATCTCATTGAAATCATGACATAGTTTTAATCTCATTTCTAGTTTAAATGGATCATTT
>MU223422.1:407755-424570 GCA_018584345.1 Thuja plicata | reverse complement strand
CATAATCTCATATAGAATAATCTCATTTTGCAATAGATTAATTTCAATTTCTAGAATAATCTCATTGAAATCATGACATAGTTTTAATCTCATTTCTAGTTTAAATGGATCATTTAGATTAATCTTGTATGTTTCATTTCTGGATTAATCATTACATTGCATTCATGGAAGCATAAATCCTTCATTCTAGATTGGTCTATGGTTGTGAGACTCTCATTCTGAGAGCTATTTCGAAACCCCGTCTAGATAGAAGACAATAAGTTGAATCATACAGACAGCCAAGATGAATAATCTCATATTCATTTTTGTGTGTATCTGATGAATAAGGACTATGTTGAAGTGTATGGTTGATTGACAAGGCCAAATTTACCACATACATTTCTGGCACCCACCGTGGGGCTTGAGGTAATCTATTCTGGCCCCATTTCATTAAATTTTTTTCATTTTTCTGCATTCTATCCGTACTTCTCTATTTTAATATCGCACGAAGTTTCACAGCATCTCACATGAACTTTCTAGTTCTTTGTGGGACCTTCTGCACTTCTTCACACGTACTGTGATGAATCATCGTGTGGAATTCCACACCAGAGCTTTTATTTGATATTTCTTGTCTCAGTCTTCTAACCATCTACTTTTCCCTGACATCTGTGTTTCTCTGATTTTATCTTCTAGAACAGCTTAAGAGTGGTTTATAGGATGCTGAGATAAAGAAAGAAATCATAAACTTCTAACGTGCTTATTGCAGGACCCTAAAATGAAGAAAATTATTACAAACTACTAATGTGTTTATTGCAGGATGTTTGTCAAAGAACTTGCGTGTTTTCACAAATTATCATGTCTGTTTTTAGTAGTTAGAACACACTTCGGTTGGTGCTTAAAATGAATCATTGTCTTGCATGATTGAAGTGTTTTCTAGATTGTAATTCCAAGAACTACATGAACATATCCTCTCCCCTCACCTTTATGGATCTTGGGTGTAAGAGAAATTCATGTGATTCTTCTAGAGTGGCTACCTCTCGAGAGCTTTAGCAGAGTCGGTGAGAGTGGATGCCCAACTAGTAACAGGCTAAAGCTCAGCCCTTTCAAAACGGTATACACAAATGCTATTGTGATTAATGTCACAATAGATAGGTGTGAATTCATTGTGGCAACCAAAATCTCCTTCAGTACCCTAATGGTGCGTTAAAGTCCCGACATCATTAAGGTGAAAGCCTTGCTTTGAAATTATTGGGAGAGCCCCCTTAATTGGGAAAATGACTTGATCAGAACCACCTAAATGGATGTCTGTACTACAAACTATTGTTCTAGTTTCCAAAAACCCTCTATTTGTTGGCGCGGAAGGTTAGAGACTAAATAAGATGCCCCACACTCTTATGACTCTTAGTAGAGACAACAACCCTTTGGGAAGCAATTCCTTTGGGGTTCGAAGCTTGGTGTGCTTGAGAAGTGAGTGCATATGTAAGGAGGAGCCCGTGCCTCCAAGATTATAAGTTGTCTACTAAGAGTAGGCATAGCTAAACTTCAGTTCAAGTGGGGATTCAATAGATACTGTCCTGGCTATCCTAGGATTGTGATGTTTCTATTCTGGTACTACAAACATTCTGTTTAATGTGTTTTGCGTGGGTGTATCATTTGAACAATTGAAACGATCATCAAAACACACAAACTATCAAACTTGAAAATGTCCAAGACAATCTGTAACTCAAACTATCTGTCAGAAAACAACATGATTTTATCTCGGGAAACACAATCTAGTCTTAATTGTCTGATTCTGTAGACTTTCATTTATCAAAATTGCATAGTTTCTCATGACATTTTGCCAATATTTGCATCATTATTTGAGAATCTTCGTGCGACATGCTATCAATTTTCATGTGATATTTCACAATATTGCTTTCATTTTATTCACATTTTTTTCACCGGTCTAACATATTTCTTCACGCAGGACTGCATAGTTTCACGTGCGTTTGTGAGAATCTTCGCACGAGAATGCACTTCTTCGTGTGAGTCTGAAGCTTTTTTTCAAAATAGCAAGTTAATTCCCTTCTGTCAAGTGTACTTCTATCAAATCTAGTCTCTAATCTAGGTTTGTTTATCTACCTTCTATCTTCACACAGTCAAAAACTTGGTTTCTTGGGTTGAGGATTACGTGATTCTTGCTTAAACTGGTCTCGTATCATATCTTTTGGTATATTTTTACTGTGTCATCATGCCTTGTTCAATAGTCATCTCTTGGTTGTTCTAGCCTCATCTTCAATGATTTGCACCAAGGATGCTTCACCCTTTGGCACTTTCTGTGCATTTACTTTGAGATAGTTTCAAGTTTGGTCCTAGTTCACATCCCTTATTCAATCTTTGTCTATGACTATCACAACTCGAAGTGGAAAAACATTTCCTTCAATCAATCAAGATGAATCTGTGCTTTCCACACCATTGTTGACTACATCTAGTGAGGAATCATCTCAATCTCCCTCTCTGGTACTTTGACCTTACATCAAATGGTCATTTCCAGTGGATTTTAGTCAGGTTTGAAATCCTTTGTTCCAAGAGGACCTGAAATCTGAAAACATTCAATCTTCTCATACTAAATCTTTACACATTGAACACTTACATTCTATCAAAATGACAGATCATAGTCAACTGGGTGGATCCAGTTTCAACCAGACTGAAAACCCTCCTCTTCAAGAAGAGAAGGAGATAATCCAAGGGGATATCTTAGATTCTCACAATAATAAAAACTTCATGAGAATGGAGGTCATAATTAAAGAAGAGAAGGAGAAATACCTTCTCGAATTGGCTATTCATGGGGCCAAATTACGCTCCGATTACAAGATAGAGACACTTGTTGAGAAAGAGGAAGAAACTGAAAACTCCCGCTTGCAAAAGAAAATGCAAGGCATGCAAGAACAACTCCTTAAACTCATGAAGGAGAAAGACAAACCTACCACTTAATTCACGCTGGAAAGCATCTGTCCTTTCCCATTTGACAAGAGTCTATGCATGCCTCCTTTTCCCAAAGGAGTTGAACTTCCCAAATACCATAAATACTTGGGTACATCTAATCCCCAAGATCATTTGAGAGATTTTGGTGCTCTCTCTATGGATTTTATACATGACACAACCTATCTCACGTATCTCTTCCCACGTAGTTTGGGAGGGTCAACTATGGAGTGGTTCTCTAGACTACCAACTGGCATCAAAACTTTTGACAAAATTGCCAATTTATTTCTACAACACTATTCTCACAACATCCAACATCTGACTCATATCTGAGATCTTTGCAACTTGAAATAAAATCATGGGGAATCCTTCTTGGCATTTCTCCAAAGATGGAGACAACTTTATACACGATATTCTCACAAGATACCTGAATCTAAAAAGTTAGACATATTTCTCGACAATCTTCTCCCCAACTTTGGATATCAAGTACAACTACAAGGTCCTTTAACCTTTGATGACATGATTAAGCAAGCTATGAGAATTGAGACATTTATGATCAAGAAAGAAGAATTGACCTTACACAAGGAAAATAAACAAGGGTCTTCCTCCTCAAGCAAAGATAAACTCAAATTTCCCAACAAGAATGGAAATGTTGTGAATGATGGAGTTCTAGACAATGTGACTCCCAAGCCTTCCAAGGATTCCTTTAATCTCACTACCACAATGCAAGCAGCCAAAGCCACTAAACAGGCTATGACAGATTCTAAATTGAGTACTTCATGATTTTCTAGATCTAAACCTTGGGCTCCTAGACCCAAGCGTGAGTTTAATCCTTTGGGAGAACCACTTGATGCAGTTTACAAGACTCTCTTGGACAACCATTTACTCACTCCATTGGATAATTCATGACCTTATGATCCACAACCAAGACCCTCTTGGTGGAATGAATCCACTTATCATGATTTTCACCAAAACAAAGGTCATAAAATGACTACTTGTCTTAAATTGTGGTATAAAATCCAAGATCTCATCGATAGTGAGGTTATTGCTGTGGGAGGTCACAACAAGAATTCTGATCACCAAGATTTCAAAGACCCATTTCCTCCTCACGAAAAAGGGGAATCATCTAAAGGCAAAAATACTGATGCCAAGGTCAACTATACATACACCAATAATGACAATGTCATTAATATGGTTGAACTTGTTGATACTGAATACTGTAACATCATCATTCTCAAGGGAAGGGAAGATACTCCCAATCCCAAAACACCTTTCATCTTGTGAGGGTCTACACCTTAGTCTTCTAAACAAGAACAACCTCAGGTCAGTGCTAATGTTGTCACTCAATCTCACGCTAAGATCATCCTCAAAGGCCCTGAGCCTTCTATGTCTACATCAACTCAATCTTCAGACAAATCTAATTTTGGCTCTGCCAATAAGAATCCAAAATTGGGTTCCTCATCTAATGTTTCCAATTACAACATTCTTGATCAATTACAAAGTACTAATGCCCAGATCACTATTTTTGAGCTGCTAAAAATCTCCCCTACTCACAGGGAAATCCTGGACAAAGCCCTCATCGAGGAAAATGTCCCAAAAGATCTTGATCTCGACTGGTTTCATTCCATGGTAGGTCACTTGACCTCCTCCCATTACTTGTCTTTCTCTGAGGAAGATGATCATTCTTTGAGTCACCCGCATAATAACCCTCTGCACATTGAAGTCATGATTGGCCTAAAGTATGTTCGCCGTGTTCTCATAGATAATGACGCCGACCTCAATATTTGCTCTGCTAGTTTCCTTAGTTAGGCTATGGCAAAGACTGCATTGATGCCCACAAAAATATTACTATTAAGGCCTATGATGAAGAAGAATGCAAATCTAAGGGGCTAGTTGTGTTGCCAATTAGAGTTGGTCCTATTGAAAGAGATGTTATTTGTCAAGTGCTTGACATTCCTTTAGCATACAATATTCTGTTAGGTAGGACATGGATCCACAAAATGTAGGCTGTCCCTTCAATGTACTATCAGTGCATTAAGTTCCTATTCCAAGGATCTGAAGTGACTATACCCGCTAATACAAGCTATGATTACAATGCCCTCACAAAATCTGCTAACATCTTTGTACCTACCAACAAAGAATCTATTGACCTCCTTGATACTAAATTAAAAGAAATGGAAAAGAGATTGACACTCAAAGAAACTGACATGGGAGGATATCAGATTGAACCTATGCTATCTGTTACATCTCTGCCTTTGTCTCCTCGTTCTTTTGGGAGACCTTCTAAGAGCACTAAACCTTCTACGGTTCCTCCTCCAACAAAGTATGGTGTTACCTTTGTACAAGCCAGGGTACCATTAGAAGAAGAAGCTGAAAATAGAGCTATCAAAGCTTGGATCTATAAAGGAGAAGACACTTCTGAACAAACTACTCCACCTTATGACATAAAACCTAAGCAGTATGGCAAAGGTCTATCTATTATGCAACATTTTGGCTACAAAGGAAATGGTCCTATAGGTGCAAATCATAAGGGATTGATCACACCACTTGAAGTTATTGGTCACAAAACACATGACTCTATAGGTATAGGCTTCAAGAAACTCACATTTCAACTAGGGATAATCAAGTTTGTACCATGAGAAGATAAAAAATCAATACCTAATGAAACATCCAAAACTAAAGAATCTGAAGATAGTTCTGATGAGGATAGTTTTCCTTGTCCTATTCCTCCAGACCTGGCGACATTCTTTGCTGAGCTAGATGACTTTATACCATGTGTCAGTACAGTAGAAACTAACAGTGATTGTAATGACACCACTTCACTTGCTCCATTAATCTATGAGGAGTGGAAAGAAATACAAACTGTAAATCCAGGTCATCAGGGTGATTTATACATACCGCCACACTTTCAAGAATAGTTTGAACAAGAATCCCAATCACTTCTCACTACACAAGAAGCAGATGATGCTAAAAATACTAATGAGGTACCTAGGTCAAAAGGTGCTCATCTGACCATAGCAGAGGTTCCAGGTAGAACTCATCCCAACTAGGGACAAAGGGTTGATTTCACTCATGTTCTTGACATGATGCCTAATGATGAAATGAACTCTCATGAATATGAGTTCAATAGCTTGTCATATGCCACCTCTGACAGAGATATAGATATAGTTCACACATATGAAAACCTTCTCAAAGTAGGTGAAGGGTCTAGTGTAAGGTCAAACGAGTCTGACTCCATAGATGTTAATGTGTCATCTACTACAAATACTAGGAATCAAAGGAATTCGACTATACCTCTGGATGAGATCACTTTAGGTCTCAACTTGCTTATCCATGCTTTTGATGATTATACCATGAATGCACTTGAACCCATCACTTCTCTTTCACTTCACCATCCTGAGCTTATAGACTGGAACTCTACCTCCCCATCTATTGAAGTCCTTATGTTCCAGAATGATTATGCTCTTGCCTGTTACCTCCACACTATCGAACCTGTAACGTCCTCCACTAGAGAAGAAAGTGTCAACATGACTGAGGCTGACATCAAGTATCTTAGTCACAAAATCAAAAGAAGAAAAAATAGGCCCTCTGATGGTGAAAACCACATTGTGGCAGTATCAGAGCCTAAAAAAGTCAAAATAATGGACGTATCCAAGGGTGAAAACCTCTTTGAGGTGCCTGAGGATGAGATACTTGATGAGCTTCCAAGTCATTTCTAGGAATGATCATCTATGCTTATTGAACCAACTCAACCAATTAGCTTGGGTATAGAAGATGAACCTCAGATCATTCACTTGGCACAATCACTATCTGAGGCAGAAAGAGAGGAATTCACTACATTCTTTCGGAGTAAAAAGATAAACTTTGCATGGAAATATTCAGACATGCCAGGATTAGACCCTAATCTAATCATGCACCATTTTTCCATTGCACCAGGCATCAAGCCTATCAAGAAAAAACTTTGAAAAATGCATCCACATGTGGCTCTACTTGTCAAAGCTGAATTGGAGAAACTTCTTAAGGCAGTATTTATCAGAGTAATTGACTGTGCAGAATGGATCTCTAACATTGTTCTAGTATCAAAACATGATAAATCTATCCGAGTCTGCACAAACTTTAGAGACTAAATCTGGCATGTCCTAAGGATGACTTCCCATTGCCCAATATTGATATGATTGTAGATATGAAAGCAAGGTATGAAATGTACTCACTAATGGATGGTTTCTCTGGCTACAACTAGATAAAGATCACGCTAGAGGACCAAGTGAAAACTTCTTTCACATGTGCATGGGGCACTTTCTATTGGAATGTCATGCCCTTTGGACTCAAAAATGTTGGTGCTATATATCAGAGAGCTGTCACTACTATATTTCATGATATAATGCATAAAACAATGGAAGATTATGTGGATGACATTCTAGCTAAGAGCATGCATCGAGAGAAACATCTTGCGGATCTAGGTCCTATACTAGATAGCATGGAACAGTTCAGTCTGAGGCTTAATCCTAAGAAATGTACATTTGACATAACATCTGGAAAATTGCTTGGTTATATCATCTCTGCCAAAGGCATCAAAGTGGATCCTGTGAAAGTACAAGCTATCATGGAAATTCCACCACCAAAGAATATCAGACAAATGAGAGGACTTCAAGGCCAACTACAGTCTATTTGGCGCTTTATCTCACAATTGGCGGACAAGTCACAACCATTCACCAAGACTTTACACAAGGGTGTGACTTACCAATGGAGAAAATAATGTGATGAAGGGTTCACACAAATCAAAGAGTATCTTGCAAACCCACCAATCTTGATGCCCCCTAGTCATGGGAAGCCTCCTATACTTTACATCTCTACTACGAATACATCATTGGGTATCCTATTGGCTCAAGAAGATCAGCACAAAAAAGAAAGGGCTATCTACTACATTAGTAGAACTCTGGTCTCATATGAAACAAAATATTCTACTATACAGAAGGCTTGCTTCACAGTGGTATTTGCTTCACAAAAACTGTGGCACTACATGCTGGCTCACACTACACACCTTATTGCTAAAATTGATCCTCTGAAATATTTGCTTAGTAAAGCTACCCTCACAGGTAGACTAGCTAAATGGGTCACACTTCTCAGTGAATTTGATATTGAGTATGTATAGAGAAAAGCTATCAAGGGGCAAGCGATTGCAGATCAATTGGTAGAAGCACCTCTAGTAGATCATGAGCCATTGCACATTGAATTCCCAGATGAGTCCATATTACTTCTCACATATTGATCCTGGACTATATTTTTTGATGGTTCATTTACCCAACAGGGGTCAAGTGCTGTGATACTATTCATTACACGTCAAAGGTACTCTTTACCAAAAGCATATAAGATGTTGTTTCCTTGTACCAAAAACATTGATGAGTATGATGCCTTAATCAATGGTATGAAGATCTCCCTTGAGTGGTGAGTAGACAAACTCAATGTCCTTGGAGATTCACAGTTAGTCATCAATCAAGTAAATGATATCTATCAGACAAAGAATGACAAGCTAGTGCCTTATAAACGGTTGGTTGATGACCTCAAAAATTATTTTTCTCACATCACATTTCAACAAGTTCCAAGGGTAGATAATAAAGCAGCAGATGCTATGGCTACTCTTGCTTCCATGCTACAGATGCCAAAAAATGATTTTCGACATGAATTCCTAGTGGAGATGCTACGCTACCCAACCGATGATTCCCTCAATTCCCAGATGATCTATTCTATCATTAGACATGACTCATCTCGCTACCATCATAGCTTTTCCTACCTTCGTGACTAGATTGTTCTAGACACTTACACCCGGAATGAGAAATGCCACTTAATCTACAGTGCTTTACAGTTTGTCATCATAGCTAATGACTTGTATAGGTGTGGTCTAGATGGTACCCTCCTTAGGTGTTTAGAACCCGATGAGTCCAAATGTGCATTAGTAGAGGTGCATGAAGGCATCTGTGGGTCTCACTCTAACGGCTTGACATTGGCCTGTAAACTTATTAGAGCTGGTTACTATTTGCCAGATATGGAAAAAGAAGCTACATAGTTTGCTAAGTCTTGCAAACAATGTCAACTACATGGTAATCTGATTCATGCTCCAGCCAAGGAGCTTATTCCCTTCATTACTTTATGGCCATTTCAACAATGGGCCTTTGACTTGGTGGGTCAGATTTATCCCTTGTCCTCAAATAGACATAAGTTCATCATCACAGGTACAAAATATTTTACCAAGTGGGTGGAGGTAGTCCCTCTCACCATTGCCAATGGAAAATCAGTAGCTATGTTCATTCTCAACTACATCATCTGCAGGCATGGTGTACCCTCAACAATAATCACTAATAATGGGGGGAAATTCAAAAACAAGGATTTGATAGAGCTATGCTCTAATTTCAAAATTACTCAGCATTGGTCTTCCATCTATTATCCTCAGGGTAATGGATAGGTGAAAGCATCCAACAAGACAATCCTTAAAATCTTGCATCGTACAGTGCATGAATCTGGATGAGATTGACATCTCTAGATCAATCCAGCTCTCTGGGCATATAGTACAAGCATAAGAACATCGATAGGAGATACTCCCTATGCTTTGGTTTATGGAGCAGCTACTGTGTTACCAATTGAGGTTGAGATTCCTTCTTTGCGAGTCTCCCTAAAAGGCCTCATTACTAATGAAGATAATAGAATATCTCAGCTACAAGAGCTAGAACTACTTGATGAATGTCGAAAAGTGGCGTTTGATCACCTTAGAGCATATCAGAAAAGGATGTCCAAGATCTCTAACAAGAAGGTTAGACCAAGGGATTTCCAAGTAGGTGACCTTGTTCTGAGGGAGAACCCTAAGAATCAACAACATCAGATCCAGAAAGGAAAATTTGAACCAAATTGGCTTGGTCTGTATATTGTCACTGCAGTGTTTGGGTCTGGCACCTATCAAATTTCTACTACTGAAGGGGAGCAACTCAAAGAGCCCATCAACTAAAACAGTTCTACAGCTGAGACATCTTTAGTGTGCTCATGTATATAGTAAAGTCCTGAAAAAATTCTAAAAATCTGAAAAGTCTTGAAAAAATGATCATCTTAGTGAAAACCTGGCGATAGGCACTTTGATGTATCTCCAAAAAAATTATATATTCCAAAAATACAAAAAAATTAAAAATTGAAAAATACAAAAAAAAAAGAGAAAAGAAAGAAAAATAGGTGCCATTGATGAAAACCTGGCAAACATGCGTCATGGTAGCAAAAAAAAAAAAAAAGAATTTCTGCCAAGAAGGTGAAAACCTGGTAAACAGGCGCCTCTTGTTTCACATTACTATATCTATCACAACGCCACTTGGATTTACACATTTGCTTTCCTGCGTTGCTGCTTTTGTGCTTTCCTTCTTGCATTTGCTTTTCCACATGCTTTCAATTCCCATCAAGACACCAACTTACATGGATTGAAACTAGTCATACTCTCAGGACAACCCTCCTAGTCTAGGGGCACTATCCTATTACCTTTTGAGGATCTACTTCGTGACAGTCACCAATGGTTCTCACTACGTCTGCCTACTGTCGCTTAGCTTATAACGAGTTCTCTTTCCTTGAGAATCTCCCTAACATCAGTCACCAGTGGTTCTCACTGCGTCTGCCTACTGATTTCTAGCTAGTACTACAATCTCTTCACTTGAGAATATCTCTCACGTAAGTCACCGGTGGTTCTCACTACATCTTTCTACTATCATTGTACTATTAAGATTGCTCACATCCATTATAGTTGGAGTTATAATCAATGCTCGATCTATTGATACTCGGTCTTGGCATTCTTTGCTTTAGTTTGTACATAGCTTTCAATCACTTTCGTGACACTTTGGTTCCTTTGTGAACCCTACTGACTTGACATTGATTCAGTGCCATACGCTTGGGGGCAACAAAATCTGATTTTCCCTCGCAACATACGTAAAGTCAGTCATCATTACTCAGGGGCACGAGTCCCCAATTTGATCACATATTCAATTTACACTAGAGTCAATAATCTTGTCACTTCTGCAGGACAACTCGCTACTGACACAAACTGGTGTTTTTCAACACCACCATAAACAGTGTTTTTTAACACTATCTTTGGACACATCTGTGTTTTTCAACACACATTCGATATCTCAAACGTAAACATCTATCGATAGTAATTAAACACAATGCACTCACAAGCACAATGGTGTTTTTCAACACCTCATACACATACACATTCGCAAACTTTGAAATTGGCTGAGCTATGATTGAATATTTCTTTGTATGCTGTCTGTTCTCATGAATTTCCTTGATATTTTCTTTATCTACTGCTTGTTGGTGTAGTCCCGATGATCTGGAAACGTCAAATAAATAGGGTGTATGTGATAAGAGCTCCTGCATTAAGGTGGAAAATCCTCACATCCCTTGATCTTGTTTATTTGTACGCCATGGTGAGGTTGATACTATCTCCTTGCCTATTATTTCTTTGTTTGTTATTGCTCTATTTGCTTATGCATGATCACACTCATGGTTATCTTGGCTTTGAATGCCTCGATATTGGTGTACTCTTGCAACATTAACTGGGAATAATGTTCAGGTCATCTGGGCTTTTTATGTCCTATTGCTTATCTTCATTTCCTACATTTTATCCAATGCAAGTCATATTCATATACTTATGGTTGCATTGTGGCACCAGTCAGGGTTGTATCGACTTTGCTGTTCTAAAAAAAAAAATGCTCAATGATGATGATTTTACGATGGGTCTCACAACCATGACCTAGAATTGCATTTTCATATTGCATCTAGCATAGGATTGCATTTTCATTCTAGACTTGCATTATGGCAGTGATTCAGTATTCTCTTCATTGCATTCTCCTAGGTTCATACATTGGGGAGTTCTTCTTCACTGTCCTACTTTCATCACGACTGCGCAAGTGTTCGATCCTCACTTTTGATTCTTCACATGTTCTTTTGGTTAGCATTCGTCATCCTGCATGAGATGTTAGTACCATATACATTACACATTCACAACTCATTATCATCTACACATTGCATTTGCATATTCTCATTCATAAGTGCATTCACATCCATCATTTATATACATACATCTTTGCATCTACATCAACATGTGCATCACCTACACTCATAAACATCACATACATGTGCATTTCATACATTTACATATATTCAAAAACATGTTCATACATTTGCATACATTCTAACTCATCTAGAACATCTAAGCATATAGGAAACATCTCATAAAAGACAACATGACACATGTGATGATACCAAAATATGAGCTCATATATATATATATCCAATGTGTCGATACAAATACAAAATGGTGCTACTTGAGCATGATCTATCTCAAAATGGTGCTACAAATACATGGATGCCAACGCATTAGATACATCCTATGATCTCATCTCTCAATCTATCAAATCTGACTCTGGCCTTCTCCCTCATCACCTAGAGGAGGTGGAAGTGGAGGCATATCTAGTGGAGGTGGTGTCTATGCACCCTCCGACCCTCTGGCATATATCAAAAATCTGGCAACCTGTGATGCCTCATCAAGCACCACCCCTATATAAGATGCATAGTAGTAGGCTGCTCGGGCTGTCTGATGTCGGATCTCCTTCTGAGCTATCCACAGATGCCCTCAGAGATCTTGCACCTCTCGATCTCTATCTAAAAGTCATGCATCTCACATGACTACCTGTACCGTCAAGTCTCCAACCTGTCTGGTTAGCTACCTGACCCTCTCTCTCGCTCTGTGTAGGGCCTCCTTTGTCTGGGGCGGTGTGTCACCCTATCCTGGCTCATGTATCGACTGATCCTCCTGCATCAGGTCCTCCTATGGGACCTCCTGCTACTTGGCCTGATCCCATATGTCCTCTAATTGCATGACTTTCCTCCTCCTACTCTGCTTCCCACTGCCTCTGGCACCGGGATCTATCCTCATCTAACATGCCGGTATGTCCACCTATACTGTACGTGGACGCGACACTAGCTGTGGTCTCTACGGTGGTGGAACAAAAGGAAGCTGCTGCTAGACCATCTGTGGAGGTACTACCTATCCTTAGCCTACCATACCGATTGGATCTGTGAATCTAGAGAAGGGATGTGTCACAAAGTGCTCCTGATACTTTGTGGTCATGTCACCATCTGCCACATTTCTTAAGTGATTCCACTGTATCGGGACCAATTCTCGTATGTCGATCATGGTCCTTCCCTATTCTATCTTTGTTAGCCAGCCTCTCCTCACCTCATCTATAAATTGAGCATATGCAGTATACTCCTATGATATATCTTGTGGTCAACCAAACTGTCACCATACCCACTTCTACGGGAATCTCTCAATCACAGTAACAACATGACCAATCATCGCTCGTGAGAAAAACATATAACTCAGCTGCTCTACAACATCATCCCATGGCTCTATCAATCTCCATGGTCTCCATACTAGTGCTGCTAGGTCATCAAGTTGGGCTCGCCACTGATCTATCTTACCTAGCGCTGGCTGAGTAATCATGCCCCTATACCTGCAGATATACATCTCTAAAGGCCGCCTCAAATCCCCACATATCGGTCAAGTCACGGGAAGATGCTCCCATGCCCATACCTATAGAACAAATACCCCGGCCACCATGCTCTTCACCTCATTATATACGATCTCATACATCTCATGATACATGTGGGCCAACATGCACTGACCCCATCCATAATGTCTAGGTCAGGCTAACATCTGTTGTAGCATCCTACCCTAGCCACACTCCAAACCATGCTATCCATGATCGGGCATAAGATAACACCCAAGGAAACATGCTAATACCACTGACAATCTATGTGTGGGTCCATACACACTAATAAGATCCTCCCATGGGATAGCTCTCCCCATAACAATGTCATCCTACAGTATCTCTCTCAGTGCTAGTGTCCCGAGTCTCGGCTGCACCTCATAATCCACCCTAGCTCCATGGAAGGGAATCCTCCATATCCTGTAAATGTCCTTGGGGGTCACTGTCATCTCACCCTATGGAAGGTAGAAAGTGTTCATTTTTGAATGGAAATGCTCAACAAGTGCTCCCAATAACTTGTGATTTACCTGAATCTTGGGTACATCATAGAGAGAGGTCAGGCCCAAACTATCTAGATGTGCTGTCTCTACATCATCTAACTGTGCCGCTAGTCTGCTAATGGCTGGGTGGTGTGATCTGAATGCAATATCCAGGAAGTCAACCTGCATGACATGCAAACAACAATGCACGATCAGTAATCAGAGATAATCAAAGCATAACAAGACAATTAAGCATTAAAGACATCCCACAGACAATCACAACATTGACGCAGATGCTATTGGATGCGATGTAGACTTATTTCATACTCTAATTGCTCACTTTTTTCCATGCGAAGAAGCAATTTTTGTTAGAGTAGTCATAGTTAGCTAATAATTAAATGATTTAATTATTAGCCTATTATACTCTTTAGTGCTTAAGTTTCACTTAGGCAGCGCTTTATAATTCTTTAGGGTTTTAGCCTTTAGGGTTTCGTGTTTCCTTTTATAAGGATTCACTTCTTTCATTTCAGTATAGAGATTGTAATCATTTTATTGTTGTTAATAGAAGCTTATTCTTGCAACATGGTTTTCAACTCTCTGGCTTTTTGGCCACCATAGCTGCTTCTTTCTCCTCTGTCTTTTGCTTCTACTTCGTGACAGTTATGCATGCAGGTTTCTTGGGTTGATTTGTAGTTCAGCAAATCTAACAATTTTTTGCGTGAAGAAGTTTTTTCAGTTGCACAAACTTTGATGTTCACGCAAACTTTGCTACCAATTTGCGTGAGAAAACCATCTATTTGAGGGTTTTTCGCTCGAATGTGGGTACTCTCCTGCACGAGAATTCCCACCGCATGGCGCGAGAAGGAGTTTTCTTGCGCGAAATTTCCCTACAAGCCACGGAAAGAAACTACTTCTTCGCGCGAAATCCCGCGGACAATTTCTAAAAATGCGGAAAACAATGCAAAAAATTGACTAAAAATGGTAAACATGGAATTGAGAGAGAGGTTTATTGAGCACTTATCGGAGGTCCGTACCCGGTCGGCCGATTGTGCCTCCTGGATTGCTTGAATCGATGCGTGTTGTAGGGGACCACCATTTTCGCTCAGAGCTTCATTTACAAAAGTCAAAAGGTTGAAATGATTTGAAAATGACTTTTTGGTCCATATATAGGTTTTGACCTAATTTTTCAAAGTGCTCCATTTTGCGCAAAAACTTCACCATTACCTAATTTGACCGCTCTAAATCCATTTTCGTGATCGAAATCAAAATTTGACACTTCTATATAGCTCAAAATTGCATTTAAAATATTTTGGGACCGACGCGATCAGATGCTTGTGTAGTCAACTTTCTGACATCGCTTTCTTGTCAGAATCATATCTTGTCATCATTTTCTCAAATCTTTGACTTTTTTCCTCAAAAGTCAACTCTGGTAAACTATGGTCAACCCTAGTCAAACTTGGTTAACCAGACCTTGAAATTGCTCAAAATTAATTCTGAATCTTCTGAATTCTTCCATAATATGTTATGAGTTCTTCTTAATCTCTGATTCAACATCTATCTGCGATTTTTCTCTCTCCATCATCATTATGACATGTCATCTTTCCATTTCACTCCCGAGGGGGCAAGATGATTACATCATTGAATCTATTCCAATCAATCTGATTTGATTTTCAAAAGTCCTCATTGCTAGGGGCATCTCATCACTTGGGGCATGTTCAATTTTTCATACCTCACAGTCAAAACTGGATACTCCACAATCAATAGGGGCATCTCTGTTCCCTACATCTCATCATCTTTTAAGTATCTAAGCATTCTAACTCAGATTCTTGAGGATCAAGCTTCATTCTGGAGATAATTCTCGAAAAATCATCTATTGGGAATTGGGGCAATCTAACGCTGACTCCTAAAAATTAAGCTCCGTTCTAGAGATGATTCTGAATCTCTATTGACTGTCTTTTGGGATAGGTATCGGGGCAATCTAACCCTGACTCCTAAAGGCTGAGCCTCATTCTAGGGACACTCTTGTGAAAGATATCAATTTAACTAGTGTCTTGGTAATCTAACCTAGATATTGGGGGACTAAGATTCATTCTAGAGATAGTCCTAAGATCTCTATTTACTATCTTTTGAGACAGGAATTGAGACAATCTAACCCTGACTCCTGAAGGTTGAGCCTCATTCTGGGGACAACCTTGTGAAAGATCTTAATCTATTAGGTATCAGGGCATTCTAACCCAGATCCCTGAGGATCAAGCTTCATTCCGGAGACGATTCTCAAAATCTTAATCTATTAGGTATCAGGGCATTCTAACCCGGATCCCTGAGAATCAAGCTTTGTTCTGGAGATGATTCTCAAAAACTCTATTTGACTGCCGTCTTGGAAACCTAACATAGACTTTGGAGAGTTAAGCTCTGTCCTAAGAGATAGCTCTAAAATATTTATCAATCGATCTTTGCATCATCAATCTTCAAAATCTATTCTTCTGTGCTTCAAGCATCAGACTATTCTTTGAATCAATGTGCTTTTCACACATCAATTCAAAGAGGGGCAAAATGTAACACCCCAAAATTGGCATCTTGCAACCCTAACCAATTTTGTTGCATTTGTCATTCTTCTGAATCATCAAAGTCCTATTGTACTAGACAATTTTGAGTTTTGACTGATTCTACTCGACCTAAGTGTCAAATGCAGAAAATCCTAAATCTGCATTAATCATATATTATATTTAATTCCTAAATATCTATTAGCTAAACAAACCTTATGATCAAATTAATTTAATTATAAAGTCCTAGCACTTTAATTGAATTAAATTCAC
>MU223422.1:376873-398003 GCA_018584345.1 Thuja plicata | reverse complement strand
TATATATATATATACATATGTATATATATATATACATATGTATATATATACATATGTGCATATATATATATATGTGTGTGTGTGTGTGTGTGTTACATCATTTAGTCGACTCGTAAATACAATAAAAAATAGAATAAATACTTATACAAAAAGTAAATACAATGTCAACGACCTTTTACTACCAAAGTATAGGTAATTCACAATAACAATCCAACTTATCACATTTTGATTCTATCTTATACTCCCTTAATCATCGCGACTATTCACCTGCCCTGTTTCACTATTCGACTATCTTTGCATGTCTTCAAAACACTCTAACTCTCTATGATCAACACCAAAACACAAGAGACATTCACTAAAGGTCATACATATCCCAAAGTGTCTTCCTCTAAGCTTGCAAGTCATCAAATATCATATATGATATTTGTTGTTTAAAATAATATTGCTATAATTTGTACTTTTGTTTCTATACTTGGTCGATTTGAAGACTGTATCTCCAAAATTGTAGATGACTCCAAGCGATCATTATATCAGATTTGTTGCCATAAATGACAACCCTTAAGTGTCTCATATCACACCAAAAACATCACTTGCCAACATTCCACCATCTATGACTTAAAATTACCATTTGCGCTTGTTAAAAACTTTAGCTAATAATTGTTTTTAAAACATGTTTTTAACATATTTTGCAGTTTTAACTCTCGTGTTTTTGACAGGGTATCAATTTGTAAGAGTTATACACTGAAATTTTTTTTAAAATGAATATTTTTATCAACTAAAGTTTTTGGCTAACTTAACCCTTTCTATTTTGATGCCTGCATAGGTCTTTCACCGTCTCTAAAGTTTCACTGTCTGCGACCTATGATCATCGTCTGTGAGTTTCAGCATCCACTGCAGGTATAAATTTTTGTGTTTAAAAAATGTCACCTGTGATTTATTTTACCATCAGGGCATATTTCTATTTAGGAATTTGTGCCTATAAACAACCCTCTGTGCATATTCACCATCTATGGCCTATCACTTCCGTCTATGCATATTCATAGTTTGCATCATTTTTAGTCTAATTTTTCATGTTACTAATATTTTCTGAGGTTTTACAGCACCGTTTCTGAAGACCAAGAGCATAAAAACTACTAAATTTGTATGTTGTAGGACATTGAGAGAAGATATAAGCTTTCAAACTACTCACTTGTGTTCTTGTAGGTTGCCTTATACATTCAACCAAACAATCGTGCTTCTTAGCATATTATTATTTTTAGGCACCTAGATTAATTAGAAGATCTTTTATGTGATTCAAAATAAAAATTAGGGGAGTATGATCTCTTCCTTTTGGAAGATCAAAAACCTAGACATGTTTATTTTGTTTTAGACAAATAATCTTGTAGGAAAGAACAAAGTATTTTATGTATTTGGGAGAAAATGACATTGGGTTGGAGACTATACTCTTTTCCCCTTGTGGTAAAATCATAAATCTAGACCCCTTTTTTCGCCAATCCATTTCTTTATGTTACTCCTTTAGAGGGCATGCCAAGAGAGTAATCTTTTGGGAATGACCCAAGTGGGGAACAAGCGGACCTGGCTAGTCCACCCTACTATAATCAAAATCTTTCTTCAATCCAAAGAGAGGAAAGATGTGACTATTTCTATCTGTAATGCTCCTTCATTTGTAGGGCCTCATAGCCTGAATCTTGCTACACAAGACTACACTTGACTGGGCACTTGTAGGGCCATCTTGGTCTCAATCTTGTTTACAAGACTACAAGGGGGATACATTCAACTTGTGTAGGGCCAAGAGGTCTGAATCTCGCTTGCAAGACTATGTATTTTGGGTGCTTGTAGGGATATATGCCTTAATTTTTCTTGTGAAACTATGAGGGGTAGGCATGAACGGAGGACCTTACTAAGAACTATTAAACTAGAGGCCCATCTAGTTCACCCTCAAAAGGTGATAATTTTTGTGCAAGGAAGATAATAACTTCCCCAAGATCACTTGTACATTCGTGCCACCTTGAGAATTTGGATTCGGCTAATACACCATCATAATTGGAGCCATTGCGTGCTTCATGATGGCTGCATTCTTATTAGCTCTTGTGTGTGTGCCTAAGTTTACGGGAAAATATTTTCATGCTACACCAATTTCCTTAGGTAGGTTGGGTTTGAAGTGGTTGAAGAACATTGACAAATCAAAATATGAACGGAATTCTCAACAAACAAATTTGTCACACTTTCTTGTATCCTTCAAGATTGCTTTGTCCCTTGTTGGATTGTCTTCAAGATACATGCTTGTTATTTTCTGGTTTGACTATGATGAAACTGGTTCTTGGCATTGAACAAATCCACTGGAAATCAGACTGAGATCAAAATTTTCCAAAGTTGTCAAAATACTATCCTACTATCAGATTGTCATCTTCGCCCTGGCATTTTCATCTATGAAAATTAGTCGTCAATGAATTTTTTTCGTCTACAACTTGCAATTGTCATCCGTGACTAAGAACCGCCATCTTTGCTTCAAAATAGTGAGCTTCAAAGTTTTCCAAAATATTCAAAATTTGGTCTTTTATGGGATCTTAGAACCATTTGTCCTAAAACATTTAGTTGCTCATTCAAAATCAAAATTTTCACTATAGTACATGACCGATTCCAAGAAGCACAAGAAATTTAAGCTTCCAGTTCCTCTATTTTATCGAGAGTAGAAAGAGACCAATCACAAATCCAAGGAATATCATCACATTACCTAATCAATCAAGCAAGAAATCAAACAATGTGATAAAATTGATGCCATCATGTACAACAACAAAGTTTGAAACTTCATGGCCAAATATCACATAAATTGCACTTTTGTCACCCTTGAGCAGTACGACTAGATCAACCTCTTGTTTCTAAAATTGATTTCTCATTCTTCCATGATTATCAAACATCACACTCTCTCTCAGAGCATTAAATCAAACCTCTTTGGACTCCAAATCAAATCAAAATCAAATCAATCCCTTCTTAGGTTGGACGACCTTAATCAAAAGTACTGTAGACATTCATCCTTAGACAAACACAACATTTTTTGTAGACGACTAGTCTGTCTTGAGTAATTTAAATCCATTAGTAATGTCCTATTTATCTTGAGATCACAAGTCTATCTTCAAGTAGGAAAAGATATCATCCAATTTAATCCTTTTGTGTTTGTGTCATCACAAGGTCTTTTTATACCTAGGTTTTGTTCTAAAACCTTTAAATCTTAATCCATCAATCCTAATCAATCACCAATAAATCCTTAATCAATGATCAATCAATTCAATCAATCAACATCAAATCAATCCAAGAAGAAGATATTTTCTCCATCCACTTTCATCTTTCAATCTTGTATTTCTCATCTTCCATTCTTCTAAGTCTTCCATTGTATGCTAGTTACTCGATCCCAAGATAGAAACATGAGGTGTGAAACACTCAACACTTCCTTTGATGAGGAGAATCCTTTTGCTAATCAATTCTTTCAAGGCCATGTGACACGAATCGATGAAATAACCAATGTGCCCAAAGAAAATGAGTTAGTGGATCAAGAAGAAAGACCTAAACAAGTAAATGATTTTCTTAGGGATCCATCTAACTTAGAAATGGTTTAAAAGACCATTAGTCAAAATAGCGGAGAAATCTTCTTGAAACTCATTCAAAATGGTATTATGGTGCCCGCTGATTAAGACAAATCACTTCTCACTCATAAAATCACTAAAGCTATGACTGCAACAAGCACAACCATGGCCTCCAATTCAAATGAAAAATCATCACGTGAGCCGGTAAGGTAGCTTCTAGTGAGCCTTCTACATCATTTCCTACATCAACACCTGTATCAACAACTGCATCAATAGTCCAACTGACCAATGAACAAGTCCAACAGATCCTAAATGTTTTACACAACATTAATTCACATAGTATCACTCATACAACAATGAATACCTCTCAAGGTGAAAGTTCTAATGTATACAACATAGGGAAGGTCTCCATGCCTCAATCTACACCATTCACATTCCCAACAATTGGCATGAAGACATCTACAATCAATACATCTCAAGCTTACCAATACACAACCCTCCGACAGTCGGTATGACGTCAACTAGGTTGTTGATTGTGAAATTTGGAGGAGGACAAGCTTATGGGCCACAATATACTATGCACAATGCTATAGATTTATCCCAACAAGTTAATGAGCTCAAAATTCTTGTGTATGGTTTGCAGAATGGGGGAAAAAAGGAGTTTTCCTTCGATGAAATTTGTCCCTATCCATTCAAAAAGTCTATCACAATGCAACCATTCCCTCCAAACTTTCAGATTCCTAAATTTGATAAATACAAGGGAGAGACATGTCCTCTACAACATCTCAAATAATTTTACATTGCATCTCAAGAAGTTGCCTACAAAAAAAATTACCTAAAGAGACTCTTCACTAGGAGTCTTGGAGGCACCGCTTTAGAATGGTTCATGGAAATTCCTTATGGGTCAATCTCTACTTTCTCTAATCTTGCAAAGAAATTTTTCAGACAATATTCACATAACATTGAACATTAAGTGACACTTAGGGATTTGTGCAATACCAAGCAAAAGAATGGTGAAACCTTTGGTAGCTTCTTACAACAATAGAGACATATCGCAAATCGTATGCCATGGAAAGTACCTGATAATCACTTAATTTCCATCTTCACAAAGAAATTGGTCTCTAAGATGTCATTCCAAATGAAAATGGCTTCACCTAACACCTTTGAATCCCTTGTCAAGAAGGGAAAAGACATCAAATATGGGCTTTTGAAAAAAGGTAGCATCAAACACTATACTCCTTCCAACAATGACAAATCAAAATTCTGGAGTAAAAACAAAGGAGTTGTCAATGATGGAGTGACTGATGCTAAACATGTTCAGAATGTTCAAGCATCCAACAATAATAATAAAAACAATTGCAACAAAAATTAGAATCAAAATAAAAAAAACAATCAGAATCAGAATCAAAACAACAATTAGAATAACAATCGAAAACAACAATGTCAACTGCGCAATCAATCTTATTTTTTCCCTCACAACAACAACAACAATAACAATGATAATAATAACAATAAAAAATGATGAGAGTTCACAGTATTGGATGAACCATTAGATGTGATCTTAAACAACATGCTAATAAGGGAATGATAGTCTATCCAAATACTCGACCTTTCGATGATAATCAACCCAAGCCTTCTTGGTATAAAGAGAATGAATATTGCGATAATCATCATATTAAAGGACATGATACCAAGAAGTGCATGAAACTGAGGCACTTTGTGCAAGATCTTATTGATGATGGAAAAATTGAAGTCGAAGGTCAAAATGCTTCTTCATCCAATGCAAAGCTAAAAGTCTACAATGAACCTTTTCCGCAACATAATCAAAACAATGCATCTAACACAATCCCATATGATTACTATAAAAACACCATCACAGGAAATGATCGAACATGTGGAAGTCTGGAAGAAAATGATATCTTTGGATTTGAAACTCTTTGTGGACATATCAAAGCATCCAAAACCCACATCAATGCCATGATTCTCAAAGCTGCTGATTACAATGCTACCACATGTAGACCTAGAGTCACTGTACAAGTTGCCGATAATCCCTTTACATATCCAAATCCACTAGATGCACCATCTACTGCTACTCAACGTGCCTCATGTTATGATCTATTATCTTAGTTAGGAAACATGCCTACAAAAATATCCATCCTAGAACTTCTGCGCACCTCTCTTGTTCACAAATAAGTTTTTGAAAATGCTCTGAATGAATCCTATGTTCTTGAAAATATCAATGCTACCTAGCTCCATGATATGATTGGAAATTTAGCTACATAAGAGCATTTTATTTTTACTGACAAAGAATTCCGTGTTCTTGACCTTCACCATAATAATTCCATCTGCATCAAAGCCAAAACCCAATCTACTAAAATCAAACGAGTTCTTATAGATGGTGGATATGGCCTAAATTTGTGTACATTGAAAATGATTCGAAACATCGGTCTTTCTGAGGACCTTCTATATGTATACAAGAGAATCACAATAAAGTCTTATGATGATAGAGAACAAGAAAGCAAAGGTTTGATCACACTACCTCTACAAGTGGGCCCAATCCTAATTGAAAAAGTTTGTCATGTGCCAGACTTAGATCTACCATACAACATCTTGCTTGGTCAAACATGGATATAAGCTATCAAAGGTGTACCCTCTACTTACCATCAATGCCTCAAGTTTTTGCATCATAGTAGAGATATCACTATTCAAGGAGACCCTGAACCATTTCAATACTGCAAAAGACTAGAAGGAAAACAATCAAATTATTGTCCATTGAATGAGTTTAGTCGACCTATCCAGAAAGAAATACTTATTTAGAAAAACTCCTTAGCTATAGAAAAGACATCAGAGACACCAGTTGATCAATCCAAAGGAAAAGAAAATGTCATTGAAGACACAACCCATGAGCCTGAAAAGAAGAGCACTTTTATAGATCAGGACATGGGATAATACAAATTTAAAAGTGCTCTATGCATCAGGCAACTCCCTTTATCACCAAAGTCCTATGGGAGATTGACACTGATAACTCCCTCTAAAGAAAAGGACCTTGTACAATGAAAAAGGACCAATTTTGAACATTGGGGGTATTTATCAGATGAACACATGGAATCTAGCATCCTTGATTGGCTCTATAATGAAGAAGAAGAAAAACTAGTGACATTCCCTGAAGAAAAGTATATCAAGGCCACCCCCATCGTTGAAGGCATGGTATATCATGACACTGGCCTTGGTGCAAATGAAATTGGTAAAAATAAAATTGTCACAACTAACACTATCCTCGTGGACAAGGTTTGGGCTCTGTAGAAACTAAGACTAACTTTTCCAAGGACCATTATTTAGCCACATCATATTCAAACACCAAAGAGGAGTTTTGCAAATTCCCTTTCCAATACATCAAAGATGAACCTCATAAATTTTCCCATGTCCTCACCATCACACAAGCCAACCTTTCATCCCCTCACCTTCCCCTCACAAAACCCAAACTAATTGACTGGGATCAAGAAGATTCACCACCATCTTTAGACATTTATGATTCAATTGAGGCAGTATTTTCTCTCTTTGGACTTAAGAATCTTCAAGAATATGAGCATCAAATCCACTAAAGTGAGAAAGCCTACTTTGGTAGCCAGGTCAACTCTCTTATTTGCAAAAGTGAAAATGAAAATGAAAATAAAAATAATAATGAAAATATAAAAACATCCCCTAGTGAAAACCTCTCACAAGCACCTTTGGATGAAGAAAAAGACAAAATAAATGACACATCCTTGAGTGAAAACCTTTCTGAGGAACTCGAGGAGGGAGAAGCTGACCCACCATTCATATCATCAGAACTAGAAATATCCTCCATGATCATTGAAGACACTATTCCAATCAACCTTTCCATAGAAGAGAATCCACAAATTACCTACATTTGAGTATCTCTCAATGATCAGGAAAAGCAAGACATGACTGCGTTTCTTCAAAAACATAAAATCAATTTTGCTTGGACCTACAAGGACATCCCTAGGCTAGATATAGATATTTTCATGCACCATCTTTTCATGGATCCTAAAATAAAACTTGTTAAACAAAAACTCCACAAGAGGCATCCTCAAGTACCATTGGTAGTCAAAGAAGAGATTCAAAAGATGCTTGATGCAGAAGTGATTTGACCTATAGACTATCTTGAATGGATCTCCAACATTGTATGAGTAGGCAAGCCTATTGGGGGCATCCACATCCATATAGAATTTAGATACTTGAACCTTGCCTGTCCTAAGGATGATTTTCCACTTCCCAATATTGACATTATAGTAGATTTGATTGTTGGACATGAGATGTTGTCCCTCATGGATTGATTCTCTAGTTATAATAAGATAAGATTAGCACCTAAAGATCAACACAAGACAAAATTCACTACACCTTGGGGTACATTATATTATCAGTTGATGCCCTTCGGTCTTAAGAATGTCGGGGCAACATATCAACAAGCAGTGACTACTACCTTTTATGATCTGCTGCATGTCATCATGGAAGACTATGTAGATGATCTTCTAGGAAAATCCAAGACATGAGAATCACAAATTCCCATCCTCACTACAATCTTTGAGCGATTGGAGAAATACAAGCTTCAGCTAAATCTTAAGAAGTGTGTCTTTGGAGTACAATGTGGTAAGTTGCTGGGATACATTGTGTCATGGCACATAATAGAAGTGGATCCAAAGAAAGTAAAAGCCATCCTAGAGATGCCACCACCTAAAACATTGAAGCAATTGCACAACTTACAAGGAAAGATTCAGTCTATCAAGTGATTCATGTCATAGCTAGCAGATAAAGTGCATCCCTTTTATCATCTTCTGCGCAATAATATCAAGTTCCAATGGGATTGCTTATGTCAAAAATCATTTGAGAAACTAAAAGGGTATCTAGTTAATCCACCTATGCATTAGGTGCTCTTTTGGCACAACTAGATGCAATTGGAAAGGAATGAGCAATTTACTACCTCAGTAGGACACTTATTGGTTATGACTGAATTATTCCCTCATTAAAAAGGAATGTTTGGTTGTTGTCTTTTGCACATAGAATTTTTGACATTATATGCTTAATCATAAGATTCACCTTATTGCTAAGATTGATCCACTCAAGTATCTCATATCAAGAGCTTCTCTTACGGGTCGTACGATGAAATGGGTTATGATCCTAAATGAGTTTGGCATTGTTTATGTGGATCAGAAAGAAATAAAAGGACAAGTCATTGTAGATTAATTACCTGAGGCACCTGTTGACGGAAAGCATCCACTAATCAAATATTTTCTAGATGAATCAGTCCTCAATCTTGCCCCAAGTCTCCCATGGAAACTTTATTTTGATGGATCCTTTACTCAAAAAGGATTGGGGGAAGGAATATTGTTTATTACACCACAAGGGGATCTCATCCCTAAGTCCTAAAAATTACAATTTCCTTATACCAATAATATTGTAGAATATGAAGCCCTTGTACTTGGACTTCGTCAGACCATACAATGGAAGATTCTCAGTTCGTTAGTATTAGGCGATTCACAATTGGTTATCAAACAAGATCTAGATGAATATCAAATGAAGGATGATAAACTGCTTCCCTATCACTGCATAGTTGAAAACCTTAAACAACATTTCACTGACTTGGTCTTCCAGCAATTTCCTCACACAAACAATAAAGTAGCTGACGTAATGGTTACCATCGAGTCCATGATTACCATGCCAGAACACAATACATAGTACAAGTTTCTTGTTGATAATCTTATGGTCCCTTCCTGTGACCAACCAAACTTTGAAATGGTGTGTGAAATTGCTGATCCTAATTCCCCATGGTATCAAGAAATCTATTCCTACCTTAATGACAAAAATACCCCACTTGCACTAATGCCTAATCAACAAAAAAACTTCATTCATCGCGCTTCTCATTACACGATTCTCGAGAATACCCTATTCTGAAAGCACCTTGACGAAACTCTTCTAAGGTGTCTAAATTCTGATGAAGAACAAACATCCTTGGAGGAGGTACATCAAGGAATAGGTGGGGCCTATTCTAGTGGGCTCACCTTGGCCAAAAAAATGTTACGCAGTGGATATTATTGGCCTACAATGGAGCAAGATGCCTATAACTATGTGAAGAAATGTATGCCTTGTCAGTAGCATGGTGATTTGGTACACGCTCCCTCCTAGTCCCTTCAGCCCACCATCACCCATTGGCCCTTTTCCTGTTGGGGCCTAGACCTAGTTGGCTATATTTTTCCCAATTATTCTAATGGCCATAAGTACATCCTTGCCGCCACTTTACCAAATGGGTTGAAGCTGTTCCTCTTACCTACACTACTAGAAAACAAATTTTGAAGTTTATTTTGAACTACCTTATCTGTCACTTTGGCATTCCTTAGGAGATTGTCACTGATAATGGAGGACCTTTTAAAAACAAGGATGTCATAGAGCCATGTAAGGAATTTGGCATTACCTACCATACCTCTTCCAATTATTTTCTGCAAGGTAACGACCAAGCAGAGGCTATGAATAAAAGTATCCTCAAGAAAATAGTCGATGATGCTGGCCGTGATTGGCATCTTTGCCTCAATCCCACCCTTTGGTCCTATTGCACTTCCATCCATACATCCACTGGAGCCACTCCATTTACCCTTGTGTATAGTACCAAGGATTTTCTACCCATTGAAATTGAGCTCCCTTCCCTCAAAATTTCTCTCAAGAATCTGTTGTCTAAAGAAGAATACAAAGTTGCTTGCTTGTAAGAGCTTGAAATCCTTCATGAGAGACACCTCAATTCTCTAAACCATCTTCATGTGTATCAAAATTATCTCCACCTTCAGTTCAACAAGAAGATGAAACCTCACCAGTTTGAGGTTGGTGATGTCATCCTACAGCACAACATGAAGAACCTCCAGAACCGTGAAAAAAAGGAAAATTTGAGACTAACTGGTTGGGGCCCTTCACTGTCTCAAAAATTTTTGGGTCCAGATCTTATCAAATTGCAACACCAGAAGGAGATCCGGTGCCTGATCCTATAAATATCTTGCATCTCAAGTGCTTCTATGCTTGATCCTTCATTAGTCTGTTGTACAACAAAAAATAGTCAAAATTCAAAATTCAAAAAAATAAAATCAGAAAAGTAGAAAATCCCAAAACATTGCAAAAAGTCCTGAAAAAACTTTAAAAAGGCATAAAAAAGAAAAAAAGAGAAAGAGAAATAAATCCATCCATTTTTGAAAACCACTTTGGTGGCACAATGGATAAGTACCATGGTGAAAACCTGTCTCAGGCACCATGTGTAGTCAGATCCACCATCTATTTTGACTACCTTTTATGCAACATCCATCACCTTTCCATAATAAATTCACTACCCATATCTATGTAGGTAGTCTCCTGACTACTTTCCACATGCACTAAGATCGCATCCTCGCACGAATGCGATTACCCCATAACATTGAGCTTTATTCCAGACATAGTGATCGCAAAGGTTTTCACCAAATTAGCAGACAAATTGACTTTCTCAGATTTATTCTATTCACAAGCAATTGCCAGTGAATCCTCATTTTCATAATCAATCAATCTTTTTCCCATTAGGATGCATCCTTCTGATGTCTACTTCTAAATCAATCATCACATCAAACTTTTTCATGGAAAGAACTTTTGGAATAAATGATCACTTGGTCAGGATGCCTTTTTTCTAATTTTATCTTGTGTTTTAATATGTCCTTCTCATGGCTGCCTCGATCTTTAATATCTTGGTTCAATGTGGAAAGTGCCTATTGGAATACCTGTCATTTGCAGTATAATATATTTGCCATAGATTGTTAGTTCATTTATGTTTGATGTTCAGTTATGACTATGTATACCTCATTGGGGTAGGATTCATGCATACCAAATCCCTAAAATGATCTAGGTGTAGTGCGTCTCCTCAAGAGTAACATTTCATAGATTCCATCATTCCTGATATCTTGCATCCTTGTTCCTAATAACCTATTTGTTTGAGAGTCTAGTCCATGCAAAGGAACCATGGAACTTGTGTTTTCTAACACATGGTGCCTACCTACTCTTGCAAAATCAAACTAGGGTGTGCTCTCCAAAATTAACACAGTATAAATCCCATGCAAATCTTGTAGTTAGGTTGCATTATAGTTAGGTTGCCTTGCATTTTGCATTTTTCTCTTGGAAAGGTTTATGTTTATTCCCCCTATCCAGCTACCTAAGTGATCCTATCAAACCTAATTGATACACACACAAACATTTTCCTCATGTGTCACATTACATCCATGTCATTCTGTTGCATTCATTTAATCTCATTGTCATTTTCATTGCATTAATTACATTCCTTAGGTTCATCTCATTTAGTTTCATTTTCATATCTATTACATTTAATTACATCTCAGTTTCATTTTAGTTGCATCAAGGTTCATTTCATTGCATTTAGTCATTTCATCGCATTACATTGTCATTACATTGTCATTTAGTCATTTCATTTTATTACATTATCATTTCATTACATTTAATTATTAGTTGTATTTCATTGCATTAATTTAGATTTCTTACATTCCCACTTAGTTTCATTCATTTCATTATCATTACATTTATTGCATCCAGTCATGTATCATTAATAATTACAAATCCATTATCCATTAGGTCATCTCATTAATCATTACAAGTTGCATTTTTAAATCATTTTTCCATTACAAATTCATTAATCATTACATAACCATTACATTCTCATTACATCTCACATCACATTGCATATATAAGCATAAAATCTATTACAATTATCCATCTATAAGCATTAACATTAACCACCATATGCATCACATCCCTGCATCACAAATAGGTCAGCATAATCATACAAATCCATCACATCCTGCATGTCAGTCATAAAATCATATACATCTGAATATAGAATCATAAAGCATCCATCACACAAGATAGGTCCACCGTAATACATGTCCATATATATCAATAATGTCCAATACATCAGTCCATCGTACATCATAAATACATATATTTATCTCAAAACTACAAAAATGTGTATCAAAGCAGTCTGATAAATCATGCTGGTGGCTATGATGGTCCCATACCCCCTCCCCCTCTAGGTGGATGGGGTGGCATCCCCACTGATCCCTGCGAGTCTCGACCCATGCTCTGTGACAAAGATCTCTTTGTATATGTTTATAACCACTGTCCCTCTAGCACCACCCCATAATATAGGCCCATATAATATGTGGTCTCCCATCCTCTTCGAACTACCTCCCTGTGGGTTCCAAAAGCATATGCTAGCACCTTAACTACTCCTCCGATCGTTGCCACCTGTCGGGCTATATCCCACTCTACTCATAAGTCTCAACCTACCTCTATGAAGCATCTCGCTGCACTATGAGAGTTTCTATCTACTCAGTCATACTGGCCTATTCTTCTCTAAGGGTTTCCTCATCCCATCCCTCTATGGAGAACTCCCCACTGTCTACTCGTGTCTACAGTATGTCCAATGCTCTCTATGCACTGTCTGTTTGGGTAGTATCTCCAGCTAACACCCCTGTACATAGGTCAAATCCATTTGTAAGCTTCTCTTTGGAGCCTGAGAGGTGGCCAGCTATCCCTGTACCCTCGCCAGCTCTACCTGTATGCTACTCTCTGTAGCCTGAGATGTAGCTAGTAGCCCCTGTACCCTCCTCAAATCATATTGGAGGCTGTCTCTCTCTGGAACCATGGTATCATGTACCTCCTAGGATATATGGCTTGCTGATGTCCCCTGTGGCATCTGCCGCTGTCCTTGTACCTATGTCCCCTGTGGCCCTATAAATCTGGGATGACTAGTGGCATTCTGTCTATGGACACATGTACTTGTCCTTGTTGCCTCACGATGGCTACCCTAGGCTAGACTCTCCTCCCTTTGGCCCCTCCTCTATCTCCTGCATCTCCTTCATAATCATCATCCCCATCCTATCTGCCACATTCCTCCCTTCTGGCTGACTTCTCATCTGCCTACACCATGCCTAGTACTATCAATCTGACTGGCCTATTTTCAGCCCACTACTATGCATACGCAGGATCCACTCCTGCATCATGAAGAGACTCTCGAGCCCTAATCCAAGAAACTCCTATCATCTTGAGCTAGGATCCCCTAGCTCCCTGTAGGTCTACCCCTATCCCCATACACTCATAGCCTCCCATATCACCAGTGGACAAGGGAACCCATCTGGAACTGCATACTGCAACTTCCCTAGCTGTTTGCGCACTCTGGAAGGAATATATTTGCATATCACATGAGAAGTGTGCCTTATGAGCTAGCAATTGGTCTAAACAAATCTTAGGTAGTATTCATCATAATTATGATCCTCTGTATACACCTGCTACTGTGGGTCCTGGTGAACCCATGCCTCACACCCTGCATAAGGTACCCACTGTATATCACCCATCTCATCTATGGTCCAGCGCCAGTATCCTATCAAGTTTGTCAACTCATATATAATAGGAGGTCTGTACTTATAGGTGAATGAATCATAAGCCTCTTTGGTGTCCCATGTCTTGATGGGGCTTATGACAGCAATGCGCTCCCATTCCCACACTAGTGGTAGTGTACACCTTAGTTCTAGTGCCCTACCCTTACGGTAGGCGCACATATGCAAATCATAGTATAACTATCCAAAGATGGTATATCCCCAACAATACCGCACCCCCTCATCCTCCACCATGCTACTGAGGACTCGAGCCCAACCCATAGAAAATCCATGACCTGCATGATTTGGCATCATGCATCCTTGGATCAACCCTGCCAAATATAGTGCAACCCATTGCAACTATGGCTGTACCACCATATCCCTCGCCCATGACATCCATTGTTGTGTGGTGGGAATCTCTAGAAATGGTCTACCCATTTCCATCTCCATGTAAGGCTTTGAGCCCTTGTAACAATACTCGAGAATCAGTCCCCGGATCAACACCTTGTAAATCCTCCACACATCATGTAGAGTAATTGTAGTTTCCCCTGTAGGGAAGTGAAAGCTCGAAGTGGTGATATGCCAACCTCTTAATCAATGCTGACATGAGCACATTATGCACTCTAAAATGGGGCCAGAGATTAATATGCTCCAGGCCACATAGTGTGACCTATTCCTACTCCTCTGTAGTCAGTTCCTGCACTAGTGCCATCGTTGCTGGATAACACTTCCTTGCTCGAAATGATATCGTGTCCTCCTGCATCCATAGTTACCCATGTCAGTTAACCTTCTTTCCAAGTCTGGGGTATCAAAAAATGCCCCAAAAATCCCTTCTACTGAGATTTTTCTTCCTTTTTCATCCATCTTTGGGTCAATCAGCAGAGACACAGATTCACCTGTGTAGATGATAGATCCGCCTAGACGCCAATCTGTAGAGATGATGGTTTCAGCCACCACCTTTTTGCCTATTCAGATAGTGAACTAGTTCACCATATTTGCTCTCATCTTCCTCTCCTTCATACTTTCGCAGATGGCAATATTGGGATCCCTCTCTGCACAGACGATGATTGTTGATCCGTCATCTGCAAGGATGATGATCTTTTGATCATTGTCTACGTAGACGGTGGTCTGCCAATCGCCCTCTCCACTATGGGCTGGTTTTTGGCACCTTAAGGGTGTCATAAATGCACTATAAAGCATTAAATGCATAAAAGACAAGGAGGGATTCGACTACTCACAGGTGCTCCTATGTTCGTAGGTTGCTGGTAGGTCCTCAAGTGCTCTCCTAGCTGCAAATGGTCTCGTACGTCTGTTGTTTCTTCTCTATTCTCTCATCTTTTATCTCTTTGTGAGTGAAAATGACTTATTCTTGAGCCCCAGTGGACTATTTATAGGCTTCTTGGGACCCATTTTCTATCTTGGTCCCCATTTTTCTGTCCACATCCCAGTTTTCCACTCAAATTCTTCTTGACATGATGGGGAATGCGAGATTGCCGTCTATAAGGATGACGATCTGTTGATCACTATCTGCATCGCTGTCTCCACTATGGGCCAATTTTTTGCACCTTATGGGCATCATAAATGCACTATAAAGAATTAAATGCATAAAGGACAAGGAGGGATTCAACTACTCACTAGTGGTCCTGCATCCATAGGTCGCTGGTAGGTCCTTAGACACTCTCCTAGCTATGAACGGTCTCGTATGTCTATCATTTCTTCTCTCTTCTCTCATCTTTTAGCTCTTTGTGAGTGAACATGATTTCTTCTCAGGCCTTAGTGGCCTATTTATAGGTTCCTTGGGACCCGTTTTCCATCCCAGTCCCCATTTTCCATCCCAGTCCCAGTTTTTTTCTCTGATTCTTCTTGACATGCCATATAATTTGTCTTTCTCCCTCTTTCTGCCTTTTTTGAGAAAATTTTACAAAAAATAATTTTTCCTATTATTTTCTCGAGGGGCACACTCCTTTACCATCACCGCCCTAGGTCTTTCTAGTCCTTTTGGGATATCTTATTTTCTTTTCTTTGACACAACACCACTTCTAACGCCGCATCAAAGAAGGGAAAAATGTAGATGTCAAAAATCATCCTTATATTAATTTAATTAATATTCCTGTAATATTATAGTTGATTTTAATTAATTAACTATATTTGTTATGTTCTTCTATTTTATTTAACTAAATTTATTTAATTAAATATAGTTCATTCTCTATAGTATTTAAATTTAGTTTAGATACTATACCTTTCTAATGTATTACATTTTATTTAATACATGACCTCCATAAATCCCCTTTTAAATAAATTTTAATTTATTTATTCCTCACATTTTATAACAATCTTCTAAACCTTGATTAATTTGAATTTAATTTAAGTTAGTCTTAAATCCCACCTAGAAACCTACCCTACCACCCATCACACTCATCCTAATAAAGCTATTTGCTAATTAATCCAACTTATTAGGCTAAAAAGGTGATTCCTACACCTTTTTAGTGCTAATGAGTTTCTGACACATGTATGAGCAACCCATCTCACGGAAGCCACCCAAATTCCTTAAATGTAGCCACTTTTTGATCCCCCATTGCATTCTCCAATGCTTGTTCACACATGTGTGAGCAATATTGAGCCTCTCAAACCTTAAAGGCTTGAGTTGAATTTTGTATGACATGTCCTTTTGCCCTTGTGTCCTCCATGTGGTATCTATGTGTATTCTGCATGTGCTCCACCTCATCCAAGCCCTTACCTTCACTCCAAAAACTTATAAATAGAGATCTTGTCAAGAGAAAATCCATCTCTCAATTTTGCATTGTTATCATGCTAGTTTAGCTCTAGAATTCTTTAAGCATTTAGTTTATTTTTATGCTTTTAGTTGAAGCTTGAATCTAGATATTACATCTTAGGTCTAATGGAATGAATCTTGGTTTTTATTTTCAATCTCATGCATTTCATATTAGCTTAATCTTGCATTCTCAATCATGGTGAGATCTTGAAACAAGTTCTCAATACTTGTTCTTGAGTTCTTCACTCTTTTGATCATTTAGCTTGCATTCTTGATCATCTAGTGGGATTTAGTTTATTGTGTTGGGAGATCACACCCACAAATATCTCTAAGAGAAACTCAACAAGTCTTGGGTGCACTTTTTTGGCTCATCAAAGGTCGTGGTGTAAAATTTTTTTCTTTTAAGTATTTTACTTGAATATGATAACCCTCATTGAATCTAATGACTAATCCTTGTTTTTTCATGTTTTAGTGATTACTTTGGACAAGTTGGTTTATGTCACATACACATGCTCAACCCTTATAATGGTCTCACATGCCAAATCGATCTCTCATTGAAAAAACATAAACTTATGTGCAAGCTTGTTTCAACATAGATGTGGGACCGATTGAGAAGCTTGTGAAGCTACAACACCATCTTTCTCCATGGGGGAGGCCATCAATGTCATCACTAGAAAAGGAGATGAACCTATGTGTTAACATGCTTTCAACACCCAAATTCTAAACTTTTAAGCTTGAGCCCTACAAATAAACTCCAAATTTTTTTATCCTTTATGATCGTTCGTGCAATATGCATTGTCAAATCTTGAACCTTGAACCGCAAGTTCAAAGTTCAAGATTCAATATTTCAAAATGCATCGTGCAGGTTCAGAGTTCAAAGTTTGAAATGCAGATTCAAGCACCACAGTTTGGAAGTTTAGATTCCATGTTCATTTCAACACAGTTTTATGGTTCAGATTTAGATTCAAGATTGAAGTTTGAATTCAAGATCAGTGGTTTAGTTCCAAGATCTAGGTTTGTAGACTCCGTCCACTCTCCCGGAAGGTATGCCCATGCTTATACGATTGATGGAGGAAGTCTAATTTACCACTGTATAGAAAGGTGATGAGTATATGCGAGCTCCCCTCCTCTATGTTGATCCAAATATACAGAGCCGATGTCTTTGTTGGTTGAGGTCCTCATTTTTGCAGTATTGACAACCCCTATGATGAACTGATCTCATGCCCTATTAATTTATGCTCGGGACTATTTGTTGAAAGAATTCAAATTTTTTGGTGAAGCACTGAGGCAACCGTGAATCTTGAATCCATGTTGCACAACTAAGGAGTAAAGATTGCCATCATCAACCCAAATATTGAGGTGTCAATAGTTCATACCGACATTCAAGAAGAAGCTCAAGTTGACAAAATGCAGCTATCAAGTTTAGTGACAATTTCACCCACTAATGCCCGATAAACATACTTACATCATAGGTATAATTGGCAAGGAATTTTGACATATGAAATGCACAATAATTCCATCTCTCATGTGGTCAGACATGGGACATATAGTAAGCGGGTCTCAGTCAATAAGTAGGAAGGTAAAGGATGCGAGCATCACTCAGCATTCTAATGAGAGCATGAGGTTGGTTACAGTTTAACCACCAGGTCCCATAAAAATTATGATTTGGAAGCATAGACAGTGCATTGAACTATTTGACAAAATGCCAATGTGTAGAGCGGTTGATGCCTTGACAGTGGGCGGCCCTTTTGCAAGAACTCACACAAAAAATGTGTTTTGTTTGATGACTTCACTAATTGAAACCATTGAAAACACCATTAATCAGATTCTCACAGTCAAGAGCCCGATCTTGATGATGACTATGATGAAGATTCAGCACCAAGATGATCGGGTTTCTTATGTAGTTTCAAAACTCCAATCCATGGTACTTCAAGATCAGCGTGGGATTAGCAGGCTCACAATGCAGTGTAATAAGTGCAGACTGTGTTTTCTGATCTAGCATCATCACGATGACACTTCAACCCAATCCCTCTTCATCAAAATCAAGCCTGAGCTCGGGTACCTTTGGTATAGAAAGTCATGAATATGAGATGCCCTCATAGGGGATACACATAAACTGTTCGACATAATGCAGTGGTGTGTGTGCCTCCAAACCAACACTTTCCTCAATCATTACTTTCCCTGACTGAAAAAGGATGAACTGAATCACGGCAATAAAAAAACCTTTGATGAAAGTGACATGCATTTCATCTCCTAATGATAGATGCCAAGACAGAGACTTTGAATTTGAGTGAAGACTATGAAATTTTTGAGGCTCGATTTTGGAAGTCTCACATTGAGTTTGTGTGCCAACTGTTCGACATAATGTCACTGTATGTTCCATACTCTATTGGTTGTGATCGCAGGTTCAAGTTTCCACTTGTTTTCAAATCTTCCTCCATATGATGCAGTGTTAGGAACGATGGAGTTCTTTGTCATAAAGAAATTGAATATTGATTCACCAAAGTTTATTTGGCATGGAGGAGTGAGCTCATCCACAGACATGTAGAGATTCATGATGGTCGTGCAGGTGATCACAGTCAACCATGATGCCTTTGGAACAGTGGGCACGAGTTTCTTATCAACCAGGTGCCTTTATCTGTGAAAATTCAGAAACATTTCATGGGCATTGTTTCCAAGAGTGTCGACAGGGTATGTGGGAGATGATCGTATACAAATGTAGTATACCTCATGCTATCGATGGGACAGTGGTAGATCACTCTTCAAGATTCTCATCAACAATACCAAGTCCAATTTTTAGGGTCGGTGGGTCTTTAAATAGTTCATTGCAATGCATTATATGTTCCTTAATGGGAAAATTGGATTCTTAGATTAAATTTAAAGATCACCAGATTTTCCAAGGGACTTCACACAACATTGAGGTCACATGCACATATGAAACTATGTTCCAAATAGTAAAAGACAGTGTCGAAGCATCCAGATAAAAGGAGGCATTGATCATACACATTACATCATTGACAGGTGGCTCATATCAGAAACGGTAGATGGTGACGTAATATTGATACATATGAGATGATGATCATAGATTATCATGGTTAAGTGAACCAATAATTCAATAAAATTACACTTAATAGGTATTGATACAATAGATTATTTAGATGCCACTTGTCCAAGAAGATATATATGCATATCTCCTTCAACCAATGAATATTTTAATTATTATTATGTAACTCTAAATGTTATGAAACATAAAGCTCAATAAAAAAGAATCAGTTATTCTTTTAAAAGAATCAGTTATTCTTCAAAATTGAAAAGGGGACGGGCAAAGAATTTCTGGGGGTTCTTCTTTGTAATACCCACCTCTGAGTTTACTTTTCAGTTTCGACTGCCGAACTCTTTTAAGTGTTTTTATGTATGTGTGGTTTATTTCAGATGGTTTAGAGGATATTTATGTATCACATTTTAGTATGTTATTGATTCATTTCTTAGAGTGTTATATCTCTTGTTTTCATATGATTTATGGTTAATTCATGATGTTTATGTATATGTTAAGATGTCATTTCGTTTATGGTTTTCTGACAATACTGACCCTAAATTTATATGCACATGGATCATTTATATGTTTTACATTACTATTTGATGTGCTTGATATGGTATGAGACAGAGTCATAGTAGCTTGCTTTGGCAAGATCCACACGATAAACTTGTCTCAACCATTGTTTGCTATATTTTATGCATGTATGCTTGTCTTGATGATGATAGGTTTGCAGGTACCGGGCTACGTCTTCCCTAAATTGGCAGGAGTGAGCGTGCCCTATCGCAATATCTCAATGGTAAGAGAAGGGAGATAGTATTCAGGTCCAAATCCATACCCTAAACCTATATTTTGTCCTATTGATGGACAAAGAATCTGATTGACTACCCTAGTGTTTGAATCCATCAAATGATGTGGATTTGTGAGCTTGTTTGTGTGTGTGTTGGGTTTGTGTTTTAGTTGATTGTCTGCTTCAGTTGATTATCTTTTTAGATGGGTTTCAGGTGTTTAGATGATGCTTTTAGCTTGATTTATTTAATGAATTTTCATGGTAATTATTAATGTTAATTATTGCACCTACAATAAGGTTAAAACATGGATATATGAAATATATGGCTATTTAATAATTAAATATTAATTAAATGCCTATATTTAATTATTAAGTCCTGATTAAAATAATTGAGATTTAATAAATATTAAATTCAATTAATTGTAATTAATTGTGCATAGTTGAATTATTGAATATCATCTTAAGTTGCATGGTTATTGATTTATTTAAGTGAAATAGTATCTC
>MU223422.1:348965-361874 GCA_018584345.1 Thuja plicata | reverse complement strand
TTCATGAATGAATGTATGATGGCATTCACCCATAAACACTGACTGATACATATCATTTGATGACCCAACAAATTGAATAATTCTGTGTGTGCAAATGAACATGCATGACTGAATGCAGGAATCAAAATAAAAAAGTGGATGTCATGAGCCCGTGCTCGAACTTCACTATTTTATGCAGGGGAATGATTACTGTTTAAAAGGAGTTACTATTCAGATGTAGGAAGAAATCAGTGGAAAGACTGGAACAGAGTATGTGATTTCAACATTATGCAAATGTTCCAGATTTAAAGAATGCTGCTACAGTAAGTGCATCTTTTACATTCAGTTTACTGTCAAAGGAATTGAAGTTCACTTAGAAGTTTCTGAGTTGAAATATGATATGAAAAGATTATGCAAAATGAAAGCTTTCATGCTAACAAACACTAATGTTGTTACAAGAGTAAGAGAAATTGAAAAATGGACAGAATCAGCAAATGCAAAATTAACATAAGATTCTGATATTTTACTTACATCTTGGTGATCAAAAATAGCATTGAACACAAAATGACATATAATTGTTATGCATAGTTCACATTTTACATTATCAGATTGGAAATTTTGAAGGAAGTGTTACACAAGTATTCATGTAATTCATCAATTACAGATTAGGGTTTCACTTTAGAAGTCCATGGGAGTCACGAGCACGTGCTCGAACCTTGTGGTTCTTCTAATTTTTATGGCTCTAAATCAGAAAACATGATTTAAATTTACACATGTGATGTCATGAGAACACTTCAAAAGGCATCTGATACTACTTATGTGTGTTTTTAAATACAGTAAGTTAAGTCTCTTGACAGAAGCATTTTCTTTGCTTTCCATGTTTTTCATGTTTTATGCCCTTGTTTATTGCTATCCATATCTGATAGTATGCAGAAGCAAGAGATGTGTTTTTTTTTTTAAAACATTAAAATAGATGCAGAAACATTGAATGAACAAAAAAATAGAGTGCAAATGCAGAGGGTTCATCAAATATAGTTGCATTGAAAAAGAGGACAGAATAAGGATAGTCGACATCAAGCATTCACAATGTTTCATGCACAGAGTTCATCAGATAAGCAGACAGAACGACAATTGTTTTTGGGTCATCATATCGGGCTACACAAAGAAGTATCTATTCTATGTCATATGTGGTGTTTCATAACAATAAAAATGAAGAAAACACTGTTCTGTTCTAGGCCCCGAGTATGGTTGTTAACATTTATATGTTTATTAGATAGAGGAATAGCCATCATATCAGATATATCAGACAGAAGAACAGTTTTAATCCATGCATCTATATTATGTGTGATGTTGCATTTGAATGGAGGAAAAGCACTATTTTGTAAAAATCCGCAAGCATGTTTTCAACATTCATGTGTTTTGCAGGCAGTTAATCAACATGTTTTGCTCAAAGAAGACACTATGTGTTGTTTTTATATTACAGACATGAGGACAACATTGGTGTTTTATTCAGACAGAAGAACATAAGATTTTCAAACAGAACAGAGGAAAAGACATGAAGACAAGTTCATTAAACGAACAAAGTGACAGAGACAGAGATAACAGAAAAGTTCATTAAATGAGAAAAGTAATAACAGAGAGAAAGATAAACTTATCTACAGAGGTATGCGTTTCTTCCTCATAGAGCTCGAATTCAACTACAACTGGCATCAAAGATGTGAAGCTTATGACTGAAAGATGTCATATAGCTTGAGTTTTTTTTAAAACTTACTGCAACTTGCATTGAAGATATAAAGCTTATGACTGACAGATGTCATGAAGCTTGGTGTTAAAACATTACAACATCTTTCAGTCATAAGCTCACACCTTAAGTGCCGATGAAAACCCAAGTGTCAGTTATGCCGAGCTCAAAGACCAAGTGTTTTATGCAGTGGTGGAGTTTCATGTTTCACAGCGAACTGGAATAAGTCTGAACCTGTGGCAGAGGAATCCCAGTTCATAGCCGAAGTAGTGGTGGAGTTTCATTTAACACAGACAGCTGGGGATGAGTCTGAAGTTGTGGGAGAGGATATCCCCATGACACCTCTGCCACAACTTCAAACCATTCCAAGGTGGCTGTGGTGGTGTCACAAATGCCATGGAGGTCGACAGACAGTCACAAAACCTCAAATCTTCGTGTTAACGACAGACCCAGAACCTTCGGTGGTGCAAGTGCCTAAGAGTCAACAAGGGTATCATTTAGAGTCATATTTCCCATGGCACAACAACATCAAAGCAAAGCCCGATATCAATGGAGAACAGAAGGGCATACTTACAGATGAACTTGAGTTCATTCATATTTGAAAGCCGCGGTCTCCATCATGAAGGAAAACTACAGTTGCATAGACCGAGTTGGCTTACATTCATTCAGAGTTCCAAGATCAAAGCACCTTGATGAATGCAGACTTACATAGAGCTCGAGTTCATTTATGAGCAAAGCCCGATATCAATGGAGAACAGAAGGGCATACTTACAGATGAGTTTGAGTTCGTATTTGAAAGCTGCGGTCTCCAACATGGAGAAGACTACAGTTACATGAACAGAATCATTCGTTCATTCATGCAAAGAACTCTATTCACAACAAACAGACAACATTTCTTCATGGTGGCCACATATAGAAAATGAAGAAAACCCTAAGACAAATGAAGCCGACACCCAAAATGAAATGAAGTTTACTATTTTTTGAGTTCCACTGTGGTGTTATCAATGCACTATCAGTGACAGAGCATCGGGATTGTTTAGCAACAGCCACCTTGGTACTTTTAAGTGCCTTCAAACCACAGATCACACTTTGGATGAGTAAGCAGTCATGTCGAAAGAGCCACAACCAAAGCCAGAGTTACTTCTTGGGATCAACATTGATGGTGGTTACAAAACCACAGTCACATCTCGAGCATCAAGGGTGATCACTGTATAACCATGGTAAAAGCAATGACCGATGGTGGAGTAATAACAACTTGGTAAGAAGTGTCAGGTTTTTCATAAATCAAATGCCAAGTGTAATAAAAACTAAGCAGTAAAGGATTGGGTTTGCTTCAAATCAAAATGCCGATTGTAAAGCAATAACAACTTGACAGTGTGATCGGGTGTCCATCTTAGTCAAATGCCATGTGTTTCCTTTTTGATGGATAACCTCCATAGTGATGTGGAAGTCATTCGAATATGAATGATTTTGGATTGAAAACATTTAAGTCTTTTTAAGTTTTTAAACTTAGGGGCTTTTAGTGTTTTTTAATTATGTTTTGGAGGGAAACTTTTTCAAATAAGCCATGTTGGCYATTTAGGGAAGAAGTTTTGCCTTTGTTAGGGAGTCAATTGGTAGGAGATCGAAGTCTTAGTRAATTTTTGAGTTCCTAATAYAGAGATMGATCCTTTCATTGTATTCATTGAGATTACCTTATGTGATGCCATTATTTTGCAAGTGAATTTGATYATTCCTTGGCATGATTTTGAAGCTCATGAATGTAATCTTTTMAGAKATTTTGAAGAAAATATACCAGATTGTTCAACTCATTTTGTATCCAGGTTATCAATTCMTTTTCATCTTCTTTAATAAGTGTTTTCTAATCTGATTTCAAATTTGGAAGTGAATGTTTCATTGTTCCTTCCAGATTGATAAATCTGATTTATCAAACCTTATTTGAGAAATGTATGTTGTTAAGTGTTGAAGTTATTTTTGGTTGAACCCTGATAATTAAACTCATTGACCTATATGCTAAACAGTGTACCAAATCATCTGAATTTCATTGTGGGTTAGATATGGAACTACCATTTTCTTCTCAAAGTTTTCTGATTTATCCTTGGTGTATCACCCCTTTCTATTTTCAGTTTTAAAGTTTCTTTTTTCCCTTTCCCTACCAAGTTTCAAATCAGGAGGTGATATCCCATATTTTATAGGAACCGGCCTAGAATTCGGAGACTCCTCTTCATTCATAGTCTACCCACAGCTAGGAGAGGTTTCCATTGTTAGGATGGAATTGTCATGTAGCCCTAATGCCTGAGTTAGGGTGACAATTCTGAGCCTGAATAGTAATTATAGTTTTGATTTAGTAATTATAAAATTAGGTTAATTTATACTTGATTGGGATTATAAAGTAACCTGTACGAGAGCTTTATTTTCATCTTCTTAAAATATTCAATTGTAGTATATTAGTAATTTTATAGGATAAGCGAATTTGCATAACTAGGATTATAAATGTGTTTATCAAGGTGTTGTATTAGCTCTTCTCAAATTGTGTTTTACTATGTCATGATGGATTAGTCTATATGTTGGGAACTTGATCATTTTGGGCATCTGTTAGGGTTTTGGGATTTGTCTTGTCAGGATGTCTTGCATGGATTTCCATTGTGTCTCTTATTATGTTATGCTGGTTAGATTGTCTTTTCTTAACCTAGCGTTCTGAACTTAGGATATGTGATCCTTGAGAATGACTCATATGGTTAGTGAGAACCAGTAGTTCCTATATGGGTAGGAACCAGTGTATGAGTCATGAGTTTATTTTTGACCTTGAGCTTAGGGGATGGTTAATTAGGTGCATCTTAGGGGAGTGGCTTACAATAGGATTTTGGGGCCCAAAGAGGCTAGTCCAGGGTGACCTATTGTAAGTTGATTAATAAGTGATAACTTAATAATAAAACTTGGGGATTATATTAAATACAAGATTAGTTAGCATGATGAGCGTCTGGGGTCCAGAGTGACCAGTCCAGGGTAAACTCAACTAGATGATGCTTGAGGGTCCGAGGTCCATAGAGACCAGTCCCTGGTAACTCAAGTATATGACCATATGATGACACTCCCATAGCATGTAGCCTAAATCTTCTCCATAGGTCTTGTTGTACCTTTTTATGGTTGAGTCTTTGACATTTGGTGTTTTGGATTCAGTATATGGATTGTAATGGTGTTTTGGATATATTATGTATGTTACTTTATTATTGGATGGTGTACCTTTGCTTGATCTTGGATTTCCAGTTGTCTTGATCTTTCCATCCTTATGCTTTTTCTTTAGTCTTTCTCATTATGATCAGAAAGCTTCTAGGATCTTCCTTTGTGTTTCTTTATGATGGCTTGTATACCTTTGATTGCCTTCATGTTGTATACCCGTGTGAGTGGGCCTGTTATTATCTCCTCAGCATGGTGGGAGTGGACCTTTGGTTCCACACGGTCGAGTGGTAGTGATTCTTATTAGCATTGAGATCCGACAGTTCTTCTTCTTGCTTGGATGTTCTTTGGTGCAGTTCTATCTTCTAAATTCTTTGGAGAATGGTTCAGTTTCATGAGTGGTGTATTTATATCATATGTGTTTATCGGTTGACATCCTTTGGAGGATGTATCATGATGTATTATTCATGTTTATTTAGAAGGTTTTGATCTTATCATATCAGTTGTGATCATGTAATAGTGTATCGGATGTGATACCTATATTAGTTATTGTATCATACTTGTATTAGAGTGATTACTACATACCCTACGACATGTGCAGAGGATGTGAGCTATGTGATGTATATTATTGGATTCATTTGATGTGTCCTTTGTGTTAGTTATTTATAGTTGTTATTCATAGATTATCTTGCTTAAGTGATTCTACGTCAAGGAACCCTCAAGGATTGGTATCTGTGTATGAGTTGTTCTTATGTGTATGTCATGTATCTCATTGCATTGATTCCGCATTGTTATCATTATTGTTTGTAAACATTTTTAAATTTTTTTTATCCTGTTAACTCAGTGTTAAGTTTAGGTTAGTTCTCCTGGGTTCCCTGGCGGGGCATTACATTCTTTTTCTAGGAGTCAGTCGGCTGTAGGGGGTGGGGAATATATTTTTTTGGTGTAAAATTGTAACAGGGAGAACAAAGGGAAAGGAATATGTTTTATTTTCTGAGCAACTTTAATGAAGTTGTAGAAGTAAAATGATTTGTAGGTTATTTTGCTTTATATTTAGAAATAAGAGGAAATTGATATATCAGATCTGTGTGTCTAAATACTATTTTCTCTGATTGAAATTGATCAGTTGGTCATTTCAATCATATTTTTGAGTATCATTCTACATCATCAAGTCAAGTGTATGAATATATCATGAATCAGTTGGTTTTTGCTGTACTTATGCTTAGTGATTAAAATATTTAACTTCTCTTTGATTTCGTTGTGTTTGGGAAGACTTAATAGATGATCAGTTGGTCATTCGTTTAGTTTCTCTGAATCTTCTCTATTATAATCACATTCATTTCATATTTATAGATGAATGTCAAAAAGCCTTTTGTATCTTCAGGTTAAAGATACACTCTGTTATATAATTCATTGAATATCTTTTCATGAGGGAGATGTACCTCTTAATTCAGAGGAGGGTTATCAATCAATGATAACTCATCCAAATGTTAGTACTACTTGTCTTTCTTTTTGGGCATTTAGAGTCAAATTGTTTGTTAATTTACGAAAGGAAAAATATGTATACTAACATATTTTTGGCGACTCTACTGGGGAAATGAAGAAAAGATTCATTCCTTATTCCTTTCTTTAGTCATTTTTCAGATATCCTTGTTTATGCAGGATTGGCGACTCTGTTCACATCATGCTGAATCCAAGAAGTATGAAAGAGGGGAAAAGACCAAACCCCACAATTGAAGAAATCCTTGAGATGGAAGATGAGGTGTTGCATGATTTCTGGGACTACTATAAGAGTAGCATTTTAAGATCCATTAAAATGAATATAAGAATTGAAGATGATCATGTAACCGCACTATTATGGAGGAGTATTTGTGTGAGGTTCTACAAGTTGAAAGAGTTAGAAGAGGCAGAAAACTTATTGTGAGCTCATGGCAAGAAGGTATTACAGCTGAGGAAAGAACTACGTGTTGATGATGAGAGAGTTGTGGTTGTTCCAAATTCTTTTTTCTCCCAACAATTTTCAGTTTTGAGTAACAAAGAAGTGCAACCTCAGAAGCAATTCAAGAGAAAACCTACAGCTGAAGATTTCAATAAAGTGCATGATCAAGCCTTTCAAAAACTATGGAGTGCCTTAAAAAGGAGCATTTGTGAAGCTGAAAGGAATAAGCTGTACCCCTTTGAAGACCATCACTCATCATTTCTATTGAAGAGTGTACATGAGAAGTACCATGCCCTCAAAAGTCTCAAGCAAAAGACACATACTACAGCCAGCCAAACAATAGAACCAGTAGTTTGTGTTTACTCTATTTTTGGTGAAGAGGATCTTGAGACACCATTAATTTTCCCATCCATGTCTTTAGATCACCAAAAAAAGGAAGAAGAATTGTGTCATGCTGGAAACATGAAGCCTAATAATTTTTCACCATGCATGGAAGTAAAGGGAAAAGAAGGATCATCTACTTCTTCCCTAAGAAAAGAACTATCAACAGAACAAGAAGACTTGTACACTCCTATGGGGTGCTTGAAAGGCTCAAATGCTAGTTTGCAGCCTAATACTAGATCCCAACTGGACAATCTTCAGAAATCAAAAGTAAACAATGTTACTCATGACAACAGTGAGCTCCAAAAGGGAGAACCTCTCACATGCCCAAGTGAAGGAGGCATTCTCAAACCAATGGATAGATCAACAAGTGAGACAAAGACAGAATTTGAAGAGCTGGAAGATAAGGTGACTTGGAGTGAGATTAACCCGTTATACATACCAACAGGATTTCATGAAGGTGTCACTTTTAGAGACAACCCTCTTTTCCATACACAGGAATTGCCTTCACATGAGGAGGATTGTTTCTTCTCTCTTGGGATAGAGAATGCTGAGACAAGTAGCGGGTAGGGAGAATGCCAAGTCTCCAAGGTAATGTGGCCCCAAAAACCATTGGATATCTCAAAAAGAACATTACTAGATGTTGGGGAAGTTTCTCTCTCACCCTTCCCATCCAACAAAGGAGATTCTTCTTCAAAATCTCAAGAAATTGTTGGAGAACACCTATCAACAATCATGTACAAAGATTCCAGAAAAAAAAATCTAAGTGCTGATCTGATTGGTACACTTGGCTTGGATGAAATGTTTTCTAAAGTAGTAGCAGAAAAATATGATGAAACCTACCCATTTCATGCTGATCCTATGCTAGATGAAGCATTTTCTCATGCTGAGAATGTTGCAAATGCTGAAAATCTTTCCAAAATCTGGGTGTTTACGAATGCTAATCATATGGATGATATGGGTTTCTTTGTGAAGATATTTGAGCCAAATTTTTTTCAACCACCAATTGAAGACGGTCTTGAAAATTCCATGCTAGAGACTCAAAAAAGGGTGGAGGTGTATGATGAGATATGGTTACTTGGAGCTGAGCATTGTTTCAGAAGGCTCTTCCACACACTCTGCTCAGCTTGTAGCAATAAGGAGGTCTCCATATGTGGGATATGCCAAGCTATCTCATTCGGGGGTTGCCCATTGTTCTGGAAAGGATCTTTCTTCTCACAGCCAGTGAATGAGTTTGTGTAAGTACTCCTCTTCTCTGGTTCCTGTGGTGAGTTCTTCTCACCTATATATACTTGTAAATAGCTTCCTGTTCCCTGAGTTTTTGGTTGTGCTAGTTAGTTTAGGTGTTTTGTCTTGTTTCTGGTTTGTTTAGTTTAGGGGTTTTGTTTTGGTAGTCATCCTGTTCCCTCTCCACCTTGTGTGCTACAAATCCCTATTTTCTGTGCTTTGACTCTATTGCCCAATGTCTTAGGACTGGTCTCCTACCAGAGATTACTGGATTCTTCATGTCCCTCATGACCCATGTCCCCAGTCAGAGCCAGTTGTTAACATGCTTTGAGCACCCAAATTCTAAACTTTTAAGTTTGAGCCCTACAGATAAACTCCTCCAAATTTTCTTATCCTTTACGATCATTCATGCAATATGCAGTGTCAAATCTTGAACCTTGAAACACAAGTTCAAAGTTCAAGATTCAATATTTCAAAATGCATTGTGCAGGTTTAGAGTTCAAAGTTCAAAATGCAGATTCAAGCACCACAGTTTGGAAGTTCAGATTCCATGTTTGTTTCAACACAGTTTTATGGTTCGGATTTAGATTCAAGATTGAAGTTTGAATTCAAGATCAGTGGTTCAGTTCTAAGATCTAGGTTTGCAGACTCCATCCACTCTCCCGAAAGGTATGGCCATGCCTATACGATTGATGGAGGAAGTCTAATTTACCTCTGTATAGAAAGGTGATGAGTATATGCAAGCTCCCCTCCTCTATGTTGATCCAAATATACAAAGCCAATGTCTTTGTTGGTTGAGGTCCTCATTTTTGTAGTATTGACAACCCCTGTGATGAAATGATCTCATGCCTTATTAATTTATGTTCGGGACTATGTGTTGAAAGCATTCAAATTGTTTGGTGAAGCACTGAGGCAACCGCGAATCTTGAATCCATGTTGCACAACTAAGGAGTAAAGATTTCCATCATCAACCCAAATATTGAGGTGTCAATAGTTCATGCCGACATTCAAGAAGAAGCTCAAGTTGACAAAATGCAGCTGTCAAGTTCAGTGACAATTTCACCCACTAATGCCAAATAAACATGCTTACATCACAGGTATAATCGACAAGGAATTTCAACATATGAAATGCACAATAATTCCATCTCTCATGTGGTTGGACATGGGACATATAGTAAGTGGGTCTCAGTCAATAAGTAGGATGGTAAAGGATGCGAGCATCACTCATCATTCCACTGAGAGCATGAGGTTGGTTATAGTTTAACCATCAGGTCGCATAAAAATTATGATTTGGAATCATAGATAGTGCATTGAACTGTTTGACAAAATGTCGATGTGTAGAGTGGTTGATGCCTTGACAGTGGGCGGACCTTATGCAAGAACTCACATAGAAAATGTGTTTTGTTTGATGACTTCACTAATTGAAACCATTGACAACACCGTTAATCAAATTCTCATAGTCAAGAGCCCGATCTTGATGATGACTATGATGAAGATTTAGCACCAAGATGATTGGGTTTCTTATGTAGTTTCAAAACTCCAATCCATGGTACCTCAAGATCAGCGTGGGATTAGTAGGCTCACAATGCAGTGTAATAAGTGTAGACTGTGTTTGCTGATCCAACATCATCATGATGACCCTTCAACCCAATCCCTCTTCATCAAAATAAAGCATAGGCTTGGGTACCTTTGGTATAGAAAGTCATGAATATGAGACACCCTCATAGGGGATACACATAAACTATTTGACAGAATGCAGTGGTGTGTGTGCCTCCAAACTGACACTTTCCTTAATCATTACTTTCCTTGACTGCAAAAGGATGAACTGAATCATGACAACAACAAAATGTTTGATGAAAGTGACATGCATTTCATCTCCCAATGATAGATGCCAAGACAAAGACTTTGGATTTGAGTGAAGACTATGAAATTTTTGAGGCTCGATTTTGGAAGTCTCACATTGAGTTTGTGCACCAACTGTTTGACATAATGTCACTTCATGTTCCATACTCTATTGGTCGTGATCGCAGGTTCAAGTTTCCACTTGTTTTAAAATATTCCTCCATATGATGCAGTGTTAGGAATGATGGAGTTCTCAATCATAAATAAATTGAAGATTGACTCACCAAAGTTGATTTAGCATGGAGGAGTGAGCTCATCCACGGACATGTAGAGATTCATGATGGTATGTTCATCCATGGGCATTGTTTCCAAGAGTGCCGATAGGGTATGTGGGAGATGCCTGTATACAAATGTAGTAGACCTCATGCTATCGATGGGACAGTGACAGATCACTTTTCAAGATTCTCATCAACAATACCAAGTGCAATTTGCAGGGTCAGCGGGTCTTTAAATAGTTCATTGCAACGCATTATATGTTCCTTAATGGGAAAATTGGATTCTTAGATTAAGTTTAAAGATCACCAGATTTTCCAAGGGACTTCACACAACATTGAGGTCACATGCACATATGCAACTATGTTCCAAGTAGTAAAGACAGTGTCGAAGAATCTAGATAAAAGGAGGCATCGATCATACACATTACATCATTGACAGGTGGCTCATATGAGAAAGGGTAGATGGTGATGTAATATTGATACATATGAGATGATGATCATAGATTATCATGGTTAAGTGAACCAATAATTCCATAAAATTACACTTAATAGGTATTGATACAATAGATTATTCAGATGCCACCTGTCCAAGAAGATATATATGCATATCTCCTTCAACCAATGAATATTTTAATTATTATTATGTAACTCTAATTGTTATGAAACATAAAGCTCGATAAAAAAGAATCAATTATTCTTTTAAATGAATCAGTTATTCTTGCAAACTGAAAAGGGGACAGGCAAAGAGTTTCTGGGGGTTCTTCTTTTTCTGGGAGTCATTCAGTTGTAGGGGGGAATATTTTTTTCTAGTGTAAAATTGTAACAGGGAGAACAGAGGGAAAGGAATATGTTTTATTTTTTGAGCAGATTTAATGAAGTTGTAGAAGTAAAATGATCTGTAGGTTATTTTGCTTTATATTTAGAAATAAGAGGAAATTGATATATCAGATCTGTGTGTCTGAATACTATTTTCTCTGATTGAAATTGATCAGTTGGTCATTTCAATCATATTTTTGAGTATCATTTTGCATGATCAAGTCAAGTGTATGAATATATCATGAATCAGTTGGTTTTTGCTGTACTTATCCTTAGTGATTAAAATATTTATCTTCTCTTTGATTTCTCTATGTTTGGGAAGACTTAATAGATGATCAGTTGGTCATTCATTTAGTTTCTCTAAATCTTCTCTATTGTAATCACATTCATTTCATATTTATAGATGAATGTCAAAAAGCCTTTTGTATCTTCAGGTTAAAGATACGCTCTGTTATCTAATTCATTGAATATCTTTTCATGACGGAGCTGTACTTCTTAATTCAGAGGAGGGTTATCAATCAATGATAAATCGTCCAACTGTTAGTACTGCTTATCTTTCTTTTTGAACATTTAGAGTCGAATTGTTTGTTAATTTACAGAATGACAAATCTGTATACTAACACTATGGATGGAGTAAGAGGTGGATATGATATAGGCACTATCATCTTGGTTAAGGGGGACCTTCCTCTTTTTTCCCTATAGGCAGTTAGAGGAATAGGAGACACCCTCAAAGCCTGAGGAATATGTGCCAAGGGAGATTGTGTGGTCTTATGAGACTTATTACCCTGGCACCTTGAGTTTTGGAAGCATGGGTGCCTTTCATTTATCCACATTAGATGTGGATACAGGAATAGAAGGTTCCGTTAGAGGCAACATGACTCTAGGAAAGTGAGGAGGCTTCCCATGGGGCATGCATTTTTCTTGAGCTCTATTGTCAAAAAATTTTGTACCCTTGTTTAGGTGATGGCTAGTGACCTATACAACCTTGTGGAACATGGAAACAATCTCCAAGTGTGGGACTCAAAATGTGAGATTGAGTCTCTGGAGAAGGTTGACTTCCTTTACAATCAGGGTGCACCTAAACTACTACTTTTTGAGGGAAAGGAGAGAAGGATACACTAAAAGGGAAATGTGATGATTGTAACGCCCCGCCAGGGAACCCAAGAGAGATTAACCTAAACATGTCACTATGTGTGCTGAATAAATTTTTTTTTTTTAAGTTAACATAAAGAAACATACAATCATGCAGAAGCGATTACCATTTGTAAACATGTCTTACACTCACATAGATTACACGACTCAAGGGTCCCATGACGTTGAATTACTTAAAGAAAAACACAACTAACAATATAATAAAAGATTCCATCTGATTAAACATATCAAGTACAACTTACATAACCATAAATACAATCCTCATGATTAATCATGAAACTACTATAAACTCACATCCACTGCACAAGTCGCAGGGTATGTAGTAATCACTCTAAACTACTTACTATTACAATTTCCAGATTAGGTATCACATGCGATAC
>MU223422.1:296146-331604 GCA_018584345.1 Thuja plicata | reverse complement strand
TTTTGCTTAAAATCTTACTCATTTTTGTTCTTTCAATAGTCAATTTTTATTATATTAGCCCATCCCATTCAGTATTCTAAGAAAATGATATATCAATGCAATTTTGTTTTGTTTGTGAACTTTTTGAATCTTTTCTTGACTAGGTAGTTATCTGTTCTGACATTTGTGATCATTCTTTACAAATAATTTAGTTAATACATAGTTGTTTCTAACATTTTATTTTCTCTCAAAATAAAAGCATTAAACAATTAAATCATATGCCTTTGGATACCAATGAAGGACAAATTCTCATCCTTGTACTAAATACTCCACAGTAGTAAACAAAATACTTTTATGCATTCTTTTCCATACTTCCACTTTGCATTGGGTCATAGGAAGGAGATCCAGTTTTCCTATTTTACCAATAAAAAATGCAGGGCTCTGAGTTCAATAGATGATGACTATGATGAAGAAGATTTGAAAATATTCATTTGATGATGATTTTGAAGAATAAGATTTGAAAATGTTCATTTGATGATGATTATGAAGAAGATTTGAAAATGTTGCACCAATCTGAACTGAATCTGTGTTTCAATCTATCTCCTTGTTTTAAGACCAGCTATGCCTATGACTATCATGTTTAGTCTTGACTCCATTTCAAAAGTTAGTTCCAATTTTAGCTTGAATCCAATAACCTCTATAGTATGAAAATTCCACTTTTATGTTTAAGTGACGGGTGTTTTTTTACTTTATAGATATGGGAACTGAATGGTCCTTGCGACACCACATGTTAGCAACTGAAGCTTTGAAAATCCTGTCAATTCATTTCCATCAGCAGGTCTGCTGATTCTTTGGCTTTTTTTGGAACACCTTTGTATGTCATTGTGCATAACTGACATGAGGTTTCTACTATTAGATCATACATTATTACACTTACTATTTTGAATTTGAGCTTGGGCATCATGCAATATTATTGTTGTCATTGCATGCTTGTTGTTGTTGTGCACCATATCTTGTTTTATACACTGTTTATGTTAGTAATAACTGAGAGGGGGGGGGGGGGGGGGGGNGGGTGAATCAGTGGCCTCAAAATATTCCAATAATCAACCCTTAAAAATTAGTACCACAAAATTATAACTCTAGTTATCTTTAGTCCTATAAGATGAATGCCTTTAAATATTTATATCAAATTACTACTTGTTAGAATGCTTTGTAAAATCTTCTACTATATGTTTACCGATAAGCAGTCTGTTAATTTACTGAAATATAGTAAATAACTAGTGTATATCGATCAATCTAGATTTACTTATGTGAAATGCAAAACAATAAAGTAACGACTCATAAACACATTGACACATGAATTTTTAATGTGGAAACCCTGTTAAGGGAAAAAGTACTGGGACCAGTAACCCAAATTTTCACTCTTATGAAGTGAGCTCAGTGAAGAGCCAACCCTATTAAAGGTTACAAACACATTGTTAGGTGTGACCTTGTTAGAGGATTTAAATGAATAGTTTGTCACTTATTATCTAGCATCTAATGCTACAATCCTTGATCAAACACTCACTTGGCCTTTCAATAGGTATCGGGCATATCCAATGCTACTTTGTATGGTCAAACTTTTTGATACTCCTTGGGATGTATCTAAATTAGAATAGACTTTTAAGTCATGCTCGGTTAAGAGACTTGATTCTTCAATGGTTAAATTGAAATAGTAAATTGATCTGTTCACATATACAACTAGAATTGCAGATTTTCATATCTATTTTAAGTACATTACCTTTCTGATCAATGTTATCAATTCAATACCTTTGCTCCACATTGTTCTTCTCTTTGATGTTGTATCACTGTTTGTCGGTATCTGTAGAATTTATCTCTTTCCTTAGCTTGATTGATTAGGTTTGAATGAAGACTTTCTTCTCCTTCAGAATCTCTTCAGCATCTAGCCTCTTGTCACTCCCTATTTTTCTCATTGAATTAGCTTGTCTCTTATATAGACATGATTTCACTGTTTCTTGGATTTCTTGATCTTGGCGTGATCCATAATTCTTGCCAATTAGATTTAAAGAAAAAATCCTATTTTATCTCGTAGAGATCTTCTTTCCAAATGGACAAGAAAACTTTAAATCCTTTACTTATCTCTGGCTTTATGTTGTCGATTAAAACAATGATAACTACCAGTTAAGTCTATATTATCTCTTGATAGCTAAGTCTTTTTTCATTTCTGAACTCTTTGTTTTGTTAGTCAATACTTCAGTTAGTCGTTGGTGACAACTGACTATTCCATCAATGAGAATTTGGTTGTTTTTGGGATCTTCATCTGTCGGTGTTGTCTATCCATCGGCCAACACTGTAATTTTGTCCGTCAGGTTGTCTATTTGTCAGGAAACACTGTAATTCTATCCATCAGGTTATACTATTCTTTTCTCGTTGGTAATGTTGTGCTTTTTCTCATTGGGTAACATTGTGACTTTACTTTTGTTAGTTTACTCTGTTCGTCGGTGTGCACTCCATCAGTGTATATAGTCACTTTGTGAATACCTACCTTTTATGCATTACTGATAGCATAGCCTTTGATTCATTGGTTCTTTGAAGTCTTTAGCAGTATGCACATGACCATACATATTATATCAAGTTGACATCAATGAAAATACAATACATTAACTGATTTAATGTCTTGCATTAACTTTCTGTGTCTCAGTGATCATCAACTTAACATATTCAAACATTCAATCAGTTATAGTTCATCAATCTCTCCCTTTGGCATTGATGGAAACACACTACATTATCACACTATATTATCACTAATACGATATGAAATATAACAGTTGAAGTTCTTCAAACTACCAAACTTATGTACTATAACTGATACAAATATCTGGTCCTTGATAAGCTCACATAGATTAGATTTGATTCTTGAAGCTCTCTTTCTGTCTTCAATCCCTTTATTGGATATATTTAGAATCTTTCTTCTTCTGATGTGATGTGTTCTCTTCTTGTGTCAAACTCTCTCCATTTGACTGTTCTTTTATTTTGATGTCTCTTTTCTCTCTTGTCAGCAATCTCTCCCTTTGTATGCATATCATCTTAAAATGAAAGAACTTCCATGATAAGAATGTTTAGCCCTCCTTAGGGGATGGTTTTGACCACCATCATAGTTTCCCCTCATTTCTGCATCATCTCTTGCTTCTGTGCCTATTTAGGACCCTGATTGGGCCTCTCTGGACACCTTCTATCCCACCTGGCACTTTTTCCAGAGGTTTTGATCCCTTGGGTCAAGGTCAACCTTGACCTTGACCTAGGTCAGGGTCAAAATTGACCTTGACCTAGGTAAGGGTCAACCTTGACCTTGACTTGGGCCCCCCTTCCAAATATGGAAGCCTGTCGGCTGCCGGAGGTCATCAAAAATTCATTTTTCCCGCTTTTGAGTCAGGTATTTTGGGTTTCGAAGTGGAAAATCCTAAATTATATTTAATATAGGTCCTCTTCTAGGGACATGGGTCTAATTGGAATTTAATTCTCCTATTTTGGCCTCTCTAGAAGATTGCTCATTAGTTTCATATAAAAGGAATTTTTCTTCTCTCATTTTCTCTAAGCGATACTAAGACACAAGAGGCAACTCTAATTCTCTCCAAGTGAAATCAAGAAAAAAGTTCAAGCATCCATTTTTCTACATATTTCCAATCTTTCAAGATGTTCAAGTCTTCCTCTCAAGCATTTGATTTCTCCACTGAAGATCAAGGATTCATTTTTCCCACTTCCAAGTCGACTATTTTGGGTTCCCAAGTGGCAAATCCTAAATTATATTTAATATAGGTCATCTTCTAGGGGCATGGGTCTAATTGGAATTTAATTCTCCTATGTCTATCTCTCTAGAAGATTGTTCCCTAGTTTCATATAAAAGGAAGTTTTCTTCTCTCATTTTCTCTAAGCGATACTAAGACACAAGAGGCAATTCTAATTATCTCCAAGTGAAATCAAGAAAAAAGTTCAAGCATCCATTGTTCTACATATTTCCAAGCTTTCAAGGTGTTCAATTCTTCCTCTCAAGAATTCAAGTTCTCCATTTAAGATCAAGGATTCAAGCTCTCAAGCCTTTGAAGGGATTTGGTTCAAGCATTCAAGATTCATCATTCAAACCCTAGATCTAGCCATCATGATGGTGTGATCTTCCTTCAAGATCCTTTGTGCATCCTCAAACACTCATTCATTCTCTTCAAGGTGTATTCCAAGCATACAATCATGGAGGTTTATGGTTTCTAAAGTCTAAGCTTTCATATTCACATACTTGCTTACATTTGCATTACATTGGCATATCTATTGAGTATCATAGCTTCATTATTAGATTCAATTGTACTACTTGCTAGCATTATATACTTTATTTATTTCAAGGTTAATTCCTCAATCAGGGTCTGACTAAGGAAAACCCCTCCCCCCAACAAACAAACCTCTTTTTCTTGTAGATACAGGTTCGGGACTGTGGATTTGAACCCATATCTGGATACCCTTTTCAGCAAACTATCAGGATCTGAAAATAGATTTTTTGTCAAGGTACTTTAGGTCAGGGTCGAGATTATTGGGTCAGGGGTGACATTTGTGGGTCAAGGTCAAAATTTTTCACAAGACGGTGTCGGATCGGAAAAAGATTTCTAGGTTTTGTTCGTCTCTGCATTCCGGTTTTAGATCATACTTCAGATTTTCCATAAATAGAATATAGACCTCAGAAAACAACATTCTTTGATCTACAATATTTCAAGGTTAGTGCTTTCCTCCTATCCATTTCAATTCAAATACTTAATTATTCTAAATATATCACACATTTACATTTACTCACAACACATTTTAAGAGGGAAACCTAGGATCTCCTTCTTTATTCTTACTTCTAATAGATTGATTCATTTATGCATTGATCCTTTTTGGGTTGATCAATTTGGATCCTTCCTTTGTGTATTTGATAATAAAGGGGAATTTTTTATTTATCCCTACACTCTAAACATTAAATGTAAAGTGATAAGTGATTTGAGTATCAAAACACTCTTATTCTATTAACATCATTTTTCTTACCTTACATTTTGGTGAACCCGCGATAGACAACTCTTTATTTTTGGCGTTAGATTTGCATTTCATATTAGATCTTGCATGCATATAGAAGTAGGTTTTCTTTTATTCTCTTGCATTTATATTTCAAAATTCATAAAAATCATAAAATTTATTTAAAAACACAAAAATATTTACTTGCTTGTAATTTTATTGTGGGTTCAACATGTATGAATCTTATCTTGAATACTTTGATGAAGATTTTATTGTACAAGAAAATAGATCCCTTCATGAGGTGCATGGAAGTGAGGATGAAAATGGTTTGAATGCGATCTCCATTGATCCTATTCCTATTTTATCCTTCTCCACAACCTCTTTAATGGACCTTTACCATAGAGAGGAGTTAGGGATTGATGTTAATTCTTCTCCTAATATATGTCCTTTCTATGAGCCTACTTTAGAATATAATTCTTTCCCCTCTAAGGCTCAAGCTTTAGGTGCGCCTACAATGTGTTTTATTGATAGCGATGATAATCCTCCAATTTGGGATGAACCTTTGGATTTGGATGTTGATTACTCTCTTCCTCATGAAGCCATTGTGGATGATCCTCCTATTTGGGATGAACCCTTGGATAAAGACATTGATTTATCCCCTTCTTGTGAAGATGCTTTGATACAAGAGGATGATTTAATAATGAATGAAATATTCATACATGATGATGACTCTTTTTATAAAACACACTCCCCTTATATGGAAATTTTAGAGAAAGAAGAGAACATTATTGATACATTACCTCTAATTGGGATTCCTTCTAGTGATGAGGCATTAGCACAAAATGATATGAATTCCCTTAATGCTCTCCCTCTTAGTGATGATCCTATGGAGAATCAAGCTCCTACCCCATCTTATCCTAGGATGTATTCCTTTATTTTTCCTTCTTGTGAATCTATCAAACATACTAATGATGACATAGTGACTATTGAAGTTCAATTGACTTGTTTTCATATAGCTTCTTGTTATGGTCATGGTTATCATTTACTAGTTAGATAAGGATTCCATAGTCAAGGATGTGCTAAGCATAAAAAGGGAATTCAAATGCCCTTTTAGAATGGGGGGAATGAGAATTCTTATGGATTGGGATTTAATCCTCAACAACACATCAATGTTACCAACATATCAAATAACACTTCAAAACATGATGACCCTATGAAGAAATTTGACCAAGAATCTCTTTTGCCTAAACTCCTTCGTGCTAAGATAATTACTAGACCTAAACGCAAAAAAGAAGTGTAGTCTATACTTGAAGATTCTTCCTTTTTGTTTCTATCATAGATTTCATGATCACTCTAATGAATTTCAAGATTTACACTATAAGATTAGGCAGCTCATTGATAGTAAAGTTATTTATATACCATGTGGCAATGAGTTATATTTCAATCCTATTTTCTCTAAATAACATTTATGTTCCTATTTTGGAACTCCATATTATGTAAACAATGTTATCCTAATCTTTGGGGGCTTGTTTTCTTGCATAGTATTGTGAGAGATATAATAGGTCCCCTTTCATCCTTGTCCCTACACTTGGGGGGAAAGGATGCCATCTCCTTCTTTTCTATCTTTTTGGGATCCACTTTCCCTTGGTTAAGCAGTATTTATCTATTATGTGATATCTAATCATACATGAAAATTTTGGTTTTCATTGAGGATCTATGTCCTTGATTATAACCTATTTCGTTGTTTGATATTGGGTTTTCACGGTTGATAAATCTCTCACCTTGGAAACTGGATAGTGTTTTATCCCTCACAAGGGTTAATTTTTCACTTCTTGCATGATTTCTTTATATAATTTGATATATCCCTTGCTTTCACCCCTGGGGGGCAACGTATTTTCTTTCTTCCTCTATCTAAGGATATACTTTCCTTAACCTAGTGGCATTTGTTTATCATATAACATTATTTTCTTATAAAGATTTATGCTGTGACTATGGATACCCTCTTATATAAGAGGTGATTGTCCTAGGTCATCACCTCTTCTTTATTTTGCAAACTATGATTTTTATAAACTCTTTCCCTTTCTTGGGTTAGAGTTTGACTACTTCATTATGAGATTCCTCTTCCTCTTCACCGCAGGGGGCTGGATGATTGAATCTTGGGTCCCTATTTTCTTTTGAAGATTACATTTTATCCTAATCACTCCTCTATGGTGAGGGTATTATTGATAAGATCTCTTCCTTGTTGAGGATCCTTTTTCCATAAGTGACATATCCATTTCATGATTATCTATGCTCTTGGATGTAAGAGTCAAGGATCTTCACTAAGAATATGGTATACATTGTTGTTAAGCTAGATATCTCCTTACCTTGTGAAGTAGGTATCCTCTTTTCTCTTCCTTATCCTACCTAGTGGGTAGTCATGATAAGGAGGGGGGAATATATATGGTCTCCCTTGTACTATAGTTTACATTAATTTATATTTTGCAATATGATAAATCCTTGGAAGGTAATGCACATAAGTTGCTAAATCCTGAAGTGACACACATTTTTACTTTTATTTTTTGCTAAATCCTCGGAAGGTAACACACATAAGTTGCTAAATCCTGAAGGGACACACATTTTTACTTTTATTTTGGCTAAATCCTCAGAAGGTAATGCACATAAGTTGCTAAATCCTTAAGAGACACACACCCCTTTTAATTTTCAATATGCTAAATCCTTGGAAGGTAACGCACATAAGTTGCTAAATCCTGAAAAGACACGCATTTTATATTCATAGTGATACAAGAATGTGGATCTATGGATATTTTCAAAAGCCGTCAGAAGACACATTAAAATTACAAGCATAGTTTATGGGTGAACCTATTCGGCTCTCCCTCCTTGGTGATTCATAGTAAGGTGGGAATCTTACTAGGTGAGCTAATCACTTTCCCTTCTCTCTCTTTCACTTTCATGCTAGTAGGATCAGATCATGAAGCTATGTTATCTATAGTGTTGCTCTTGTCTTGCTTATGTAATCATGTATGTTTTCTATGATCGATTGATCTTTATTTTTCATATCTTTATGCATGTACATTGAGTTATAATCCTTGGTCTAGGGGCTCATGTCCTTGACTTAGTGATGTTCTACCTCGTTGCAAGCCACCAGAGTCTTTCTTCTAACTTTACTGAAAGCATGTTTGATTTCCATACTTCCACTAAAGTGGGGGCTTAATGTATCATCTTAAAATGGAAGCACTTCCATGATAAGAATGTTTATCCCTCCTTAGGGGAATTTTTTGATCACCATCATACTATCCCCTCATTTCTGCATGATCTCTTGCTTCTGTGCCTATTTAGGGCCCTGATTGGGCCTCTCCAGGCACCTTCTATCCCACCTGACACTTTTTTCAGAGGTTCTGACCCCCTGGGCCAAGGTTGACCTTGACCTTGACCTAGGTTAGGGTCAACCTTGACCTTGACCTGGGTCCCCCTTCCAAATTTGGAAGCCTGTCGGCTGTCGGAGGTCATCAAAAATTCATTTTTCCCGCTTCTAGGTCGGCTATTTTGGGTTCCCAAGTGGCAAATCCTAAATTATATTTAATATAGGTCATCTTCTAGGGGCATGGGTCTAATTGGAATTTAATTCTCCTATGTCCACCTCTCTAGAAGATTGTGCCCTAGTTTCATATAAAAGGAAGTTTTCTTCTCTCATTTTCTCTAAGCGATACTAAGACACAAGAGGCAATTCTAATTCTCTCCAAGTGAAATCAAGAAAAAAGTTCAAGCATCCATTGTTCTACATATTTCCAAGCTTTCAAGGTGTTCAAGTATTCCTCTCAAGCATTCAAGTTCTCCATTTAAGATCAAGGATTCAAGCTCTCAAGCCTTTGAAGGGATTTGGTTCAAGCATTCAAGATTCATCATTCAAACCCTAGATCTAGCCATCATGATGGTGTGATCTTCCTTCAAGATCCTTTGTTCATCCTCAAACACTCATTCATTCTCTTCAAGGTGGATTCCAAGCATACAATCATGGAGGTTTATGGTTTCTAAAGTCTAATCTTTCATATTCACATACTTGCTTACATTTGCATTACATTGGCATATCTATTGAGTATCATAGATTCATTATTAGATTCAATTGTACTACTTGCTAGCATTCTATACTTTATTGATTTCAAGGTTAATTCCTAAATCAGGGTTTGACTAAGGAAAACCCCTCTCCTCAAAAAACAAACCTATTTTTCTTGTAGATAAAGGTTCAAGACTGTGGATTTGAACCCAGATCTAGATACCCTTTTCAGTGAACTATCAGGATTTGAAAACAAATTTTTCTGTCAAGGCACTGCAGGTCAAGGTTGAGATTATTGGGTCAGGGGTGACATTTGTGGGTCAAGGTTGACCTTTTTCAAAAGAAGGTGTCAGATCAGAAAAATATTTTTGGGTTTTGTTCGTCTCTACATTCTGGTTCTAGATCATACTTCAGATTTTCCAGAAATAGAGTACAAACCTCAAAAAACAAAATTCTTGGATCTATAATATTTCAAGGTTAGTGCATTCCTCCTATCCATTTCAATTCAAATCCTTAATCATTCCAAATCTATCACACATTTACATTCATTCACAACACATTTTAAGAGGGAAACCTAGGATCTCCTTCTTTATTCTTACTTCCAATAGATTGATTCATTTATGCATTGATCCTTTATGGGTTGATCAATTTGGATCCTTCCTTTGTGCATTTGAGAATAAAGGGGAATGTCTTATTTATCCCTCCACTCTAAACATTAAATGTAAGGTGACAAGTGATTTGAGTATCAAAACACTCTTATTCTATTAACATCATTTTTCTTACCTTACAGTATGTACTCTCCCTTTCTAGTTACATCTCTCCCTTTGGATAATGTGATAATGGATATAATCTCTCCCTTTGACAAAAATTCCAAACAAATATTTGACAGTAATGCCAAACAATCCTTTCTATCCATTCAATATATTCCTTGAATTTCCCAATCCATCAGTAATATAGAAACTTTGGTGCTTGGTGTAGATAAATACCTTGATGTGTACAGATGTATCTTTGAATTCCATCTCTTTGCTTGCATCAACATGAATGATATTCTAATAATATGTAGGCTGATGTAACCTTCTAGTCATCTTACTGACCAGTAGACAAGGGTCTAACCCCTAGTCTCTTTGTCAAGTACTCAAATGTATCCTTGGGCAGGGGCTTGGTGAAGATATTAGCTAATTGTTCCTTTGATTGCACATACTCAAGTATCACCTCCTTTTCTTGAACTTGTTCTCTAAAATAATGATAGTTGATAGAAATATGCTTTGTCTTATCATGCATGACTAGATTCTTAGAAATTTTAATTGCACTGGTATTATCACAATAGATAATTACTGGCTCAATAATTTTCATATTCATACCTTCCAGTAACTGTTTGATCCATGCAATATTTGAGTAGTTTGCACCAGCAACAACATACTCTACTTCTACAGTAGACTGAGAGATGCATCCTTGCTTCTTATTGATCCATGTGACAAGTCTATCACCCATAAAGAATGCTCCTCCAGTTGTTCTCTTTCGCTCATCAATGTTTCTAGCCCAATCAATGTTGGTAAATATCTTAAGTTCAAATTTTCCTTCTCTTCTATACCATAAGCCATAGTCCTCGGTATTCTTCAGATATATTAGGATTATTTTCATAGCATTCATATGTGATTCCCTGGGACTAGCAAAAAATCTTGCAACTATTGCTACTGCATGTGCAATATCTGGTCTAGTATGTACATCATACATGAGTTTGCCAATCATTGATCTGTACAAAGTCTGATTTACCTCAGGTGACTTGTCCTCCTTTTTAAGCTTACATCCAGTTTCCATCGGTGTTCCAACTAGCTTGGAATCTTCCATCTTCAATATTTTTAGCACTTCCTTGATGTATTTGGATTGTGTAATGAAAATGCCTTCATCTTATTGCATGAATTGTAGACCTAGAAAGAACTTGATCTCTCCAAACATAGACATCTCAAACTCTTTGATCATTTCATTTTCAAATGATTTGCATAGCATATCATTGCCTCCAAATATGATGTTATCAACAAATATTTCAGCAATAAAAATGTTAGCATCAATATCTTCCTTCAAATAAATATTATTGTTTTCACTAGTTCTTACAAATCATATACTTATGAGATAGGAATGAAGTATTTCATACTAGGCTCTTGGTGCTTGTTTCAATCCATACAAGGCTTTGTGTAGTCTACATACCATGTTCCACTTGTCTGGATTAACAAACCCTTCTGGTTGCTCAATGTATACCTCTTCCTCAAGTATTCCATTTAGGAATGCAGACTTGACATCCATCTAGTATACCTTGAATCCTTTAAATGTAGCATAAGAAAGTAATATTCTCACTCCTTCTAGCCTAGAAATAGGTGCAAAGGTTTCTCCATAGTCAATCCCTTCTTCTTGTGCATACCCCTTGCATACTAGTCTTGCTTTGTTTTTGGTGATTTCTCCATTCTCATTCAACTTATTTCTGAATATCCATTTGGTACCGATGACATTCTTGTCATCTGGTCTTGGTGCAAGCGTCCATGTCTTATTTTTCTCAATCTACTCAATTTCTTCATTCATAGAACTAATCCATTCTTCATTATCAAGTGCAACATTGACAGATTTTGGCTAAAAATCACAAATTAGACATCTTGTGTTTAGAGACTTACTTCTAGTTCTCATACCAGCCTTCTTGTCTCCTATGATCTAGTTTTTTGGATGGTTTCTTCTGACATAATTGGCAAGGATAGGTTCAATTCTTTGTCTATCATCTTGATCCACATTTTTTCCTTCATTCTGATCTCCATTAGTTGGTACATCATCTTGAGAAATATCCCAATTTTTGGTATTTGCAGCCTGATGCTCGGTTGCAATATCTGTTGCTCGGGAGCTATACATTGTTGTTTGGGTAGAGTGTTAGGTGCTTCATTGTAAACAAACCTATTTTAGTCCTCTGGTTCTTTTGTGCTTTCCTTTTCATTCTTCTCTACAAATTCATCTATATTTACATTTGCACTTTCAACAATTTTGTTAGAGGCTTTATTGAGACATTTATAAGCCTTTCTCTTTGTGGAATACCCTAGAAAGATACCTTAATCACTTTTGGAGTCAAGATTTTCATTTCTATCATCTTTTAAGATATAACATTGACTACCAAATATCTTGAAGTAACTTACATTGGGTGTGTAACCATATCATAGCTCATAGGGTGTCTTCTTGGTATCTTTCTTTAATTGTACTATGTTCAATGTGTAAACAAAAGTACTGACAACTTCCCTCCATAATATTTGGGTGATACCTTTCTCTATCATCAGTGTCCTTGCACAATCAACAATGGATTTGTTCCTTCTTTTAGCAATTCCATTTTTCTGTGGCGCTCTCAGTGCAGAGACCTATCTTTTGATTCCATGCTCATTGCAAAAGTTAGTGAATTCATCTAAAATAAATTCCCCTCCTCTATATGATCTTAAGCATTTCAATTCCTTACCACTTTGTTTTTCTAACATTTATTTGTACCATTTAAACATCTTGAATGCTTCTGATTTATCTTTTAGAAGCATAACTATCATCATTCTAGATTAATCATCAACAAAGAGAATGAAATATCTATCACCATAGTAACTATTTGTCCTCATGGGTCCACATAGATCAGTATGGACTAATTATAGAATAGCATCAGATATATGGGTTTTTCTTTTGATCGGTAAGCCTCTTACATTTATCTTTTTGCTTATCTTTATCATGTTGTCAAAATTTACATGACACAATATTTTATGCCACAACCATATGTCTTTGTTTCTAGCTATTAAGCAAGTGGTGTCATCATCATTCAGATAAAATACGTTACCTTTGGTCTGCTCACCAGTTCTGATCAATCTTCCTGATTCATTGAAGATCTTTGCCTTCTTATTCTCAAATGCTTCTCAGTTATTCTTAATCTTATTTTCACATTTTATCAGGTTATTCAACATTATAGTTCCTTTACCTTCAACTGGACAAGGTGTGTCATTACCCATTCTTATTGTACCACCATTGTAATACTCAAAATTATTAAACTTTTCTATGTCACTGGTCATGTGGTGAGTGCAACCACCATCTATGATCCATATATCATTCTTGCTATCTTTAGATATGAGTGTAGTTTATACATACCTTTCATCTTCATATGAATCATATTTTACTGACACAAACACCATCTCAATGTCTTCATCAGATTCGGTGTCAGTATCTTCATCTTTGCATGTAGCTAGGTAACTGGCCTTCTTTCCTTTGTCCTTGTAGTCTCGGGTATCTCTTCTTTCTGATTGTCGGTTGCTTCTGTACTCTCGGTTATCACCTCTATCAAAGTTCTTTTCAAATGATTTGTCATTACTTCTGTCATATTTTCTTTTGTTAGGACATCTTGCAAAAAAGTGTCCAATCTCTTTATAATTAAAACATACAAGTGGTAATTTACCTTTGTATTTACCTTTGCCTCTCTACATTCTTCTAGCCATAAGTGCTTCAATTTCATCAAGATCTTCTTCTTCACTTTCAATTTCACTATCTTTTCTCATAATGTGTTTATGACTTGATTCACTTATTCTCAAAGAAGATTTAAATGCAGACTCTATGTTTGGTAAGACACTATTATCAAAGTTATTCATCTCAAATGAAATTAGTTTTCCAATCAAACTATCTAGAGTAACATTGTTATTTTCTATTTCTCTCATTTCTTGTATGGTAGATACTCTAATAGCATAAGTAGGCAGTAAGGTTCTTAGAATTTTACTTACCATTGTCTCTTCATCTAGTACACCTCCAACTCCTCGGATAGCATTGACTACCTCTTTGATTCTTATGTTGTACTGTGTGATGTTTTCACCTTCTTTCATTCTGAGATCATCAAACTTTCCTCTAAGGATTTCTTCCTTGGCTCTCAGAACATTTATATCACCACCATGTACAAGCTTCAATTTATCCGACATCTTCTTTGTAGTTGTGCATGTTTTGACATCTTCAAATTCAGCATTAGAGAGTGAGGAAGCAAGCTCTATTATCATGCAGTTGTGCTCATGCTTCTCTCTCATTTGTTCAACTGTGAGTGCTCCTGTGGGAAACACATATTCAGTATCTAAGTATTGAGTAACATCATTTTCAATACTTGATAAGTGGAGTCTTATCCTTCTTTGGCATGAAGCAAAGTTGTCTTTGTTCAACTTGGGCACATCTTGTCTGTTCATCTTGTGATCTTTAGCTTAGGTGTTGAAACCTTCATTCTAAGCACACAATCTCTGATACCAATTGTTAGTAATAACTGAGAGGGGGGGGGGGGGGAANCCTTCATTCTAAGCACACAATCTCTGATACCAATTGTTAGTAATAACTGAGAGGGGGGGGGGGGTGAATCAGTGGCTTCAAAATATTCCAATAATCAACCTTTAAAACTTAGTACCACAAAATTATACCTCTAGTTATCTTTAGTCCTATAAGATGAATGCCTCCAAATACTTATATCAAGTTAATACTTGTCAGAATGCTTTGTAAAACCTTCTACTGTATGTTTATCGATAAGCAGTATATTAATTTACCAAAATATAGTAAATAAATAGTGTATATTGATCAATCCAGATTTACTTATGTGAAATGAAAAATAATAAAGTAATGACTCATAAACACATTGACACATGTATTTTTAAGTGGAAACCCTGTTAAGGGAAAAACCATTGGGACCGATAATCCAAATTTTCACTCTTCTAAAGTGAGATTGGTGAAGAGCCAACCCTATTAAAGGTTACAAACACACTGTTAGGTGTGATCTTGTTAGAGGATTTAAATGAATAGTTTGTCACTTAGTATCTGGCATCTAATGCTACCATCCTCGATCAAACACTCAGTTGGCCTGTCAATAGGTATCGAGCATATCCAATGCTACTTTTTATGATCAAACTTTTTGACACTCCTTGGGATGTATCTCAATTAGAAAACACTTTTAAGTCCTACTCGGTTAATAGACTTGATGTTTCAATGGTTAAATTGAAACAGTAAATTGATCTGTTCACATATACAACTACAATTGTAGATTTTCAAATCTATTGTAAGTACATTACCTTTCTGATCAATGTTATCAATTCAATACCTTTTCTCCACACTTTTCTACTCTTTGATGTTGTATCACTGTTTGTTGGTGTCTGCAAAATTTACCTCTTTCCTCAGCTTGATTGATCGGGTCTAAATGAAGACTTTCTTCTCCTTCAGATTCTCTTCAACATCTATTCTCTTGTCACTCCCCATTTTTCTCATTGAATTATCTTGTCTCTTATGTAGACATGATTTCACCATTTCTTGGCTTTCTTGATCTTGGCGTGATCCAAAATTTTTTCCAATTAGATTTAAAGCAAAACTCCTATTTTATCTCATAGAGATCTTCTTTCCAACTGGACAAGACAACTTTAAATCCTTTACTTTTCTCTGGCTTTATCTTGTCGATTAAAACAATGATAACTACCAGTTAAGTCTATATTTATCTCTTGACAGCTAAGCCTTTTATCATTTCTAAACTCTTTGTTCTATCAGTTAATAATTTAGTTAGTTGTTGGTGACAACTGACTATTTTGTCTGTGAGACTTCAGTTGTCTTCAGGATCTCCATCCGTCGGTGTTGTCTATCCGTCGGGCAACACTATAATTCTGTTCGTTGGGTTGTCTATCTGTCGGGAAACATTGTAATTCTGTCTATCAGGTTACACTGTGCTTTTCTCATCAATAATGTTGTGCTTTTTCTCATTAGGTAAAACCGTGACTTTTCTTTTGTCAGTTTACTCTGTCCATCGGTGTGCACTCCATCGGTGTATACAGTCACTTTGTGAATACTTAACTTTTATGCATTACTGATAGTATAGCCTTTGATTCATTGGTTTTTTTAAGTCTTTAGCAGTATGTACATGACCATAAAAATTATATCAAGTTGACATCAATGACAATATAATATAGTAACTGATTTAATGTCTTGCATTAACTTTATGTGTCTCAGTGACCATCAACTTAACATCTTCAAACATTCAATCAGTTATAGTTCATCAATTTATTTCATTGAGACCGTGAGCTTGGCATTTGTAAATTATTTTTTGTTATTGGATCAATGTATTTTGCCCTCTTATTCATTATGTTGGCATGCTTATTTATTATTTTCATTATTGTTACTTTGTTTTAGGTCTTCTCAATGGATATAACATTTGGTATTGAATGTTGTCATTTGGAGTCCTTGGAAGAATAGTGCTCCAGATTATTTAATGTCCATGACGATGAAATCAAACATGCTATTCTCTACCTTCTGAAACATAATATTGCTGGCTTGCATGTATAGGATGGGGTGATATATAAACTAGTTTTTTCTACTCTCTTTGAAGTTACCGACCGATTCGAATGGGTCTTGAAGGTGGTGTTGTCCTCAAATTTGAATTCTCAAAATTGAGACAACCCATGGGAAAATTTAATCAAATTTTTGATTAAATATGGATTTAAAGGTTTATTTTCCATATTTTTGTGTTAAATCCCATTTTATTTTATTTTTGTAAGTTTTATTAATACATTATATAAAATATTATGTATAATTAAAAATGCAATGAGATTTTAATTTAAATCTTATCATTGCATGATTTTTTTGTATATAATACTTTGCATAATATATTATTTTAAACCCTCAAATGTATAATGTCCCTTCTGATATATGTTATGTAATATGTGGTCAAGCCTAAAAACTCTGATCACATATTCTGGCATGCCAAGTGTGTTTCCTCTTGCATATGATTATATGTTTCCAAAAGATACGGTTTCCTTATCTCAAGTTGAGGGTGTTGTTTTTGGTTTCAAATACATATCATTTTGATATATTTAAAAAAAAGGAATCGATTCATGTGGTTAAGTTATATGTTTTTATTTCAACCAAATAATGCATTTTTTTAATTGCTGAGTGTTTGACATTTATTTTTAATAGAAAAACATATGTTTTTGAAGACAAAAACATATGTCTTTTGTCTTCCTAAAGCCGCAGTGTTATTAAAGTCTTTGGTGACGTTAAAGAGGGAGGCATTTTAATATGAGTTCATCGCATATCATTTTATGTTGAAACATATGTATTAAGTTTATTGAAACCTGTAGAAAGCCCATCAAAAGTCATAAGGTGCATCATTTTTATATGTTTTGTATATTTGAGAGGCATGCAATATATATCTAAAACCGCATTATGATCCCAAGGAGGTGATTTCAAGAGACTTTACAAGTTTTAAATCTCATCTAAGACTTACGATACGCTTCATAAAGCCCGTAATCTCTCTCTTTTAAAAAACTACATTTTAATGCAAAGACAGGGCGTTGATTTTTTTGGTGTTTTGCGTATCATTTTATGCAAAAAACACATACGTTTTCAGTCTTCAAAACAAGCCACGGTTTCATATTAATTTATTTGGCATCAATTTTTGATGGTGTTACATGTGTTTTTCCCTCCACACCATGCTGCATTTTCTCTTGCAATAAAGCCATGATGGGGTTTTTTGTTTCTTACCTTGCATAAAATGTGAGTTTTCAACTCCATAGAAAGATGCGTATGGTGAGGAGATTGCTTGGGGATTTTGGTTTGACATTTTCCAAGTTAGCTACTTCTTTCATGTAATTTTTTTCTCTCTCTTGTTTATTTATCACAATCTTTTTCCAGAATTTCAAACATGTGTATGGTTAAAGTATTTGAGGCAAAGAAGGATTTCTTTTCTTCCAATGAGTCTACGGATTTTTTTAATAAAATCATATTTAATTATAAACTTTAGACTTTAGATAAATTCCCCGTTGTCTTAGTTGATTGTTCTTAATAAACTCAGATTTAATAAACTTTAGATAAATTCCCTGTTGTCTCAGTTGATTGTTCTTAAGTCAATCTCTGAGCCACTGGTATTTTTGTTGCAAGGGGAACTGTATGTGTTACAATTTAATTATAATTGAAGCCACCTACGATAAGAAGGGAGCCTCCCCTATTGCTGAGAGGAGAGAGTAATCTCACACACTGCTACCTAAAATACACATTTTGCAAGTTGTAGTCTTAGTGAATTGCAAAATATTTAGCGAACAGGTGGTTAAGCATGTGGTTGTTTCCAACAATTCAGAAAAATTTGCGCAAGGGATTCAGACCATCAATCTAAATATTATCTCTGGCAGGCTTGGCTCAATTTTTGATAATAGAACTAGCTTTGAAAATAAAATGGTGGAGACGTGGGAGGTGTTCAAGTTATCTTGCGCTAATGATGACTACGCTGATATGAGTATCTTCCATGGGCACAATGAATATTTTTTCACTTGTGACAATAGGAATGTTATGATGGACTACTTCTTTGGAGTTGGATTTTTTTCAACAAACTAGGTCATCTTTAGATCAAACGTAGACATGATGTCTAGAATACTCTTCTTTGTAAATTTTTTTGTTGATACATACTCAGATATCACTTATTTGAAAAATGGTGGCTCCATTATATCTTCTTTGTGATTACTGTCCTACATTGTAATAGAAGTATTTTATTGTATTTGTAACTATGGTTTTGTATAATTGTTGCTCTTTCTTACCATTTTCAACTACTAATCATTGGTTTCTTTCTCCCTTGAGAATGCTTTTTAGGTAGAAACGGTAGGATACCATCTATCTTTCTTGAAGAATCTTTATCAAAAGGGGATCAATGTCCTTTATCTTGAATTGAATAAGGGGTGCAGAAGGTTGCTTTGTATCCATTGGGTATAGAAATTGAGTGGTATACCAAAATAATTCAAATCATCTTCTACACCCTCGATTCCAATGAAGAGAGAAATGCCATTGATACCCTTTGGATAAAGAGGCTTTAGAACATAAATATGATATCCTACCATTACTACCTAAAAATAATTTCCAAGGGATCATAGATGCTCTACCATACTTCCACTTTATACATTGAAAGAGTACCATATCTCTCTCTTTAAGGGTGGGTTATTCATTACCAACGGGTGTTGTTCCATGCATCCTCAATCAAAAAATTGCACACACAAAATATACAACCTTCACCTGTATATAAGAGTTGATTAGAGAAGATATATGCACACTTGATGACCATGCAGATTTTCCTAAGCACTACTGGGAGCTTACCCGACAACAAATATACTATTGTAATAATTTTGTTTGCAATTTTTTTTGGAAATTTTATGAATGCTATGAGAATATTTAGAGGATTTAGTGAATTTTATAATGGAATGAAGTGAAAATCTATTGTAGGTTTTTCTCCAATAGAACTTATGCTACTATTTCTATTTTGAAATGATTTTTTCTTTCAGGATCAAACAAGAGAGCTTGCTATAAAATTTGTGCTTAATTTGGAGTACAAGTATAAAATCAAAATTGAGCATCATCTGAAGCTTTGAAGGTACTGTCACAAACTCAATCTTATATGATTATATCATCTTGTTATTTTTTGAGATTACATCCATGTTCTGTATTCCCTCAAGTTGCCTCCATTTGATGTTCCCTACACCCTCAAAAAGCATTAGATAGGCATATTTGTCATTTTAAGATCAAAGATAAAGGCCCCCTTTTTTATCCGTGAACACACACACACAACATATAGAACATATAAAACCTTCACCATGCAGATTTGCCTAAGCACTACTAGGACATTACCCAGCAACAAATGTACATATGTAGGTACCCAAACCTCTTTCATGAGCATCCCACACAATCTCATGAATCAAAATGTATAAGTCAATAGACCCTATAGAGATTAATATATTTCACAATTTGCAAAATATATCACATTACTTGCTATCTCTCTCATTTGATGGAGTGCAGGTAGCAGAAAATAGGTATTTGTTAGACGTGTCTTCCTCGAGTGAAGGAAATATAGGAATGGAAGAAGAAAGTGAGTCATGTAGTATGTTTGAATTAGGAAGATCAACTAGAGGTCAAAAGACTAGAAGGAAATTCAATAAACACATGGAAGTTTTCCTTGTTCAAGGGGGGTCATGTTCTTATGATGATGAGAAAAAAGGTGACATCAAGGTGCCCTTTAGGTACCAATATCTACAAAAACAATGGGTCCCCAAGGAAATTCCTCCAATAAACACTGATTTTAGTATTAAAGGCAAGATATATCACATTGCACCATCATCAATACATGGTTTGGGCCTATTTTCCATGGATGGCATAAAGGTATCTTACAACAAATTTGTCGAATTGATTGAGTATGTTGGACCTTGTTACGATTATAAAATTTGGATGTGAATTGTTCAATATAAAAAATGTATGTGTAGGTATGCACTCTTGGAAAATTATATATATATATATATAAAGACAATGAACAAAGTAAAAGAGTGGCTATATACATTGACGGAAGGCCAAAAGCATCAGGGAATATTGTAAGTTTTATAAATAGTACATGACCTCTGTCAACTATTAAGCAATCCAATTGCATATTTGAGGCACATGAGGGAAATCATGTATTTGTATGTGCAATAAAATCAATACGTGCAGGGGAAGAGCTGTTTATTGATTACAATTTGAATCGCATAGATGCAAACAATGTCACTATCATGAGGGGTGCAGGTAGGTACTATGTACCATTAAATAATTGAGTTTTTTTTGTCAACCATGTCTAGAGAGTCTTCTCACCATCCACCTCATCTCCATCATCATCTTCTAATGATTTTTTTTTAATCTATTCCTTTCTAATTATTGGTTAACTTTAAATAATAACACAGGGCCAAAATATGGAGCAGCCACATAGAGGGGACAATGATGATCCTGTAGGAACATCTTCCCAGCAGGTAAACCTCTTTGTTATTGTACTACAAATTAGATAGAAGCAAAATGTTAAATACTAATTTTTATTATGTTCTTTTCATCATTGTTTCGGATTAATTCTAATAGTGTTAGTAATATTGTTGTCACAGACAGGTGGTCAGCAGAGAAAGGGGAAGGAACCCACAATCCCTGAGGAGGAGTCCTTTTATGAGGACCTAGATGTTGATTTTAGTATTTGTGACCCAACCTCTGCAATTAAAAAATGCCTCCAAATAATTTCGCAAAGAGTGGCTCAATTGACATCTATATTTCCTCTGACTCATGAGTCACAAAAGAGGGCAATTGCATTGATGCACCGATATCAAAATTACAGAGTAAGTATTAATGTAATTTTTAATTATAACAAAAGTTCAATAATAGTTTTTATGTTATACTAGTCTTTTATGTCATTAAAAAATAAGTGAATGTGTTTCTTTTACAACTTTTTTTGCATAGTTTTAAGATTCTTGGCCATGATGAGGGTACTACAGGTGGTTCAGGTAGATTGCATGTTGGACTATCTTTTTTTTACACTCTAACAGTATTGTCCATACTAATCACTGCTTTTATTATGCTCTAACAATCTTATTCTTCAACACCTGTCAATGATCATTTACTATCACCGACTCGTACGATGATAGGCTTAGTTGTATTGCCTGCTACAATGTTAGAAATGCATAACATGGCCACAGATGCCATGTCACCACATACTCATACACAGATTTTATTTTCTCTGTCAATATATATATATATATATATATATATATGTTTATTTCCTTTGAAGTATTCTTTCTTAGGGGCATTTCGTAATGGATTTACTTTATGCAACAGGAGATGCATCACATGATGATGATGAATTTCCTGGATGTACTCATATTCCTAGTACAGGAACGGTGAAGGATTGCATATTGCTTGTGAGTGACGAAGAAGGAGTTCCCTTGAAAGTAGAAAAATTTCTAGGTACTTTAAAGATTGGACCTTTCTTTTACTATACAATCATATGTTAATTACACCTTGCATTCAATATGAGAAGCTTACATATATTGTATTCTTATTTTATACTATTATATCCTTTGACTAATGATCCCATGATTATTTTGCAGGGAATGATCTTTTTTATGATAAACTTAATGACGAGTGTTTGCGGATATTCGGGCCCACCATCAGTACATGGTGGAACATCACATCCAAACTAAAACCCCAATCCACTATTTTGATTTCATATCATTTCTAGGATAGTTATCATTACATCTATTTCTTAAACTTTATTAAAGGTAAGTTCACTACATTTTTGAGTCTAACACTATTTTTTTTCTTAAAAGGTGGAAAGTCCAAGTTATAAAGTTAAAGGATGGTCTCGTAAAGAGTATGAAAAAATTATTTGGACCTCGTGTATTTGAGAAGAATAGGCTCCTTCAGAAATCTAGGTTATGTTTAAGGCATATTAGGGACCAGTACAAGTGTACAATATCAAAAAACTTGAAGTACCAGCACCCCCTTGCATTCTTGATTTACGTGGCAATGTTTTATTATGGATGCGAAAGAGGAAAATGATATAAAAAAGGAATTACACCACCAGACAACAAAAGAAGGTATGTGACATTGTTAAGAATGTAATTGTGTACTAAATACTCTTCATATTTATACGAACTAACATATTTCAATCTCTTCATAGATTACTTGACACATCAAAGGCAACAAAGGCAAGACTACAAAAGCATGGGCAACACAAGCTAGGCTTTGGTGGTTATTCCAAACTTGCTGCATGAGTTGTAAGTGTTAATATTATCATATTTATATGAGGAAAAATACAATTTGTAGATGGCTTTTAACACTGAAAATAATAATTTGATCTTTATAATATTTATTTATATTTTGCAATCTTTTTTATTTTGATGAAACAAAGAAATAGAATTTGAAAATACCAAGCAAAAATGTTGGGTGTAGAGTTCAATATAAGTCTCACAGAATAGGACAGGAGAATTGGCTTCCAAAAAGGCTATAAAGCTGTGGCAGAAAGAATAAGAAGTGCACAAGGTTCTACTAATGGATCCATCGTGGAAAGTAAACTAAATGATGATTATTTAAAATTTAGTTATTTACCAATTAGTTTATTAGATGTTATGTTCCAACATAAAGTGAGTATATTTGTTTGAAGTAAGAAAATAATGATAACATGAATGCGTATGAAATTGAAATGCAGGTTGCCGATTCTGGTACACAACCTGTGCATGATGATGTTGGTTTGGATGTGCATCAAAGTGATGGAGGTATACATTTTCCATTCAATTTTTTATATGTAATTATTAATACAATCTAGTAAACATCTTAAATTGATTGGTATATTAATACAAATTTAATTGCAATAGGTGTTTGGATTAACGTAACAATTTGTATTTCAACTACAAAGAGTGTAGAGGCCACTTTTAATGAGCAGGTTGAGGTTGAGGCCGAGGCCGAGGCCAGACAAACTGATCTTAAAGTTGATGATGTGACTAGATCAGGTAAAGAGATATACGATTATGTCCTTTAAAGTACTAAAATACTCGTAACAAATTATAATAAAATGTTTTTAATTTAACTCTTTTATATGTTATTGCAGATGGACCCCTTTTTCATTAACAAATAACTAGGCTTGTACTAAGATCTGATGATAGGGGAGATGATCATTTTGACATCGATGCTCCTCTTAGCGATTTCTTCTCAAAACTGAGAAAACCAAAGAAAAAAAAGAAATGATTGTCATCTATGCACCTTAATTGATAACGCTGATTTTTATGTGCCAATGAATTTGATTATGTGCTATTGAATATTCATAAATTTTATAATGTATTAATGAATGTTATCATGTGATAATTAATGAATGTTACATTTTATTAATGGATGAAAATTATGAAATAATGAATGAATGTTGATTATATGTTAACGGGGAATTCAAAGTGATGTTAGGGGGGGGTGGGGCCAAATGAGCTTCCACCTTCACGTGGTTGGACCTATTTAGTACATAATATAAAACTATTCTTGAAACAAAGTGAAGCTCAATAAGGTTGTTCATTATCTAGGGTCTCAAATGTAGCCTTTATCCCACTCTCAACATTGCAAGGCTTCAAGTGGTATTCTGAGATTGGTTTCTCCATATCCCACTAACATCTTGTATTTCTCCTAAGAACTCTTACCGAGCTCTAGTACCACTTGATGCAGAGCTTATAGCTTCACTTTTCCTCTAGGACCAAATCTCTCAACTTTTCAAGTAGATCTCGTACTATAGGCTCTACACCTTTGAAAACAACTTCTAACTTCAATATAGAATCCAAACTTGATGATTCAAGTTCCTATTTTGGGTTGATTTGGAAAATCACTCCCAATGAACCTACTTGGGTACACCAACTATTGGTAAATCACAAGAGGCTATGCAAAATTGAGCATTGATCATATGGTTGTCTTGAATGCATTTCTTGTTTATGATGCTAACTTAGCAAGTATAATATGCAAAGATGATCTCGATGGAAAAAAAGTAATAACATTAGATAATTTGATGTAGGTCTTAATCAGAGTGTTTGTGACCCTCTTTTATGTTCTTGATACCTTCTGGCAGTTACTAGACCTTATTATGACCTTATCTAGGAGTTTGGACCCTGAAAACATCATTTTTATGAAGTTTTAGTCCTTTATGAAATTGAGCATTGATCATATGGTTGACTTGACGCTTACAGCCAATTGAAAAAAGGTAGGTTGTAGAGGAATATTGGTACAATATCGAATGATATTCCACTCATTTTGATACATTTCTTGCTAGGTTCTTTCAGTGCGTTGGTCCTGATGAAGTTGTTGCTCTTTGCTTTCTAGTTGTGTGAGAACTTGGTATTCAAGATTTAAGGAAATTTTATTTGTGGTTGATTAATACAAGCACATTCTGGTCAACTAGTTTCATTGTAGTTAAGTTTCTGGATTGCTGAAGAAAATTTCTTAGGTCAGAAGTTTAAGCAATAATTCTTTGTTAATGTTGTAACATGAGTTGAAAATAAAGACTAATTCATGTTGTTTTTGTTTATTATTCTACATATGATTATGAGTTTCATTTCAAAGGATCATATGATATATAAACCATCCAAAACAAGGCTGGAACATGGTTTAGTTTAGAAGTCCTCCTAAATCAGCACTTTGGGAGGACGGTAGAGGAAAATAGTAAGTGAATAAGGTTTAGTCTCTTTGCTAATCAATAATGACAAATTCGGTAGATCAAACTCCCGAAACACAAGCGTCCAATGTAGATTGAGCTTCCTTATCAAAATTAAAATCTCAGATCTAAACTTGGTAAGACAAATTGAAGTTAATGAAGAATAAATCACCATTATAATTCAAGAAACATGAATCTCCATATTTTATTCTTTTTTCTTCAAAAAAAAATTAAATTTTACATTTTTCTTACCAATATATTAATCACAATTCAAATTTTGGAAGTAGAGTTATCATTAAGTTCTTGGTCTGCAAATATGAATGAATATTTCACTCTTTCAAAGCATAATTAAAGTAAAGTTTGCAATCTAGAATATAAATATTGGAATTTCATTCTTCCAAACCACAACTATGGTAAAAGTTCTTGAACTTAAAATGCAAACCTTGGGAAGTAAAATAACAATTGAAATTATCAAACTAGATAATTTAATATTAGTTTTCCACTTTTCAATAAGCACCTATAGGTGTATTCTCCAGTTCTACGTTGGACTTACACCCTTCTTTTTTTGTGATAAAATTGTAAATTTATTGTGCTGATAGGGTTTTTGGCCCTTCTTGTCTAACAGAGCTTGTGTATGAGGAAGGGGAAAAAGATGTGGCTTTATCTGTGCTAAACGAAATCAATGGTGAGTTATTTAGGCTCTTTATTATGTAAATGTTTTGCACTGTCAATATAAGTTTAGGATTTTATCTGTTGTTTGATTATTTTGTTTCTCTTTTTTTTTCTTGGTGTTTTGATCTTGCTCTCTATCATCATATTAAAGAGAGTGCTGAAATTGTTGCAAGGCTTGTTGGATCATAAATGGTTTAATAAAAACCTCTTTTCAAGATCTATCTAGCGAAGAATGGTTTGAGAGATTTTTAGGGCTCACTATTGAACTAAAATGCAGAAGATCAACACTTCACAATGCATAAATAATAGGGTTTACTATCCCATAGGCTTCTTTTGTCTAGTGGATGTTGATTGTAGCCATTGTCTTGACCAATAAAACTTGATATTATCTCTTTCTCATGCCTTTGATAGTACTAATTTTTTTTTCCAAAAACAACAATGATGCTCCATTTGCTATTGAGTTTGACCTTGATGCAGTTCAAGAAACTCACCTTGTAAAATTGGGGCTCTTGACCTTGTGAGAAATCCATTTCCTTTGTACCCTTCATATTTCTAATTGACATTTCTCTAGGTTAAATATAAATCTAAACTACTCCCTATTCTATATCCTTGGTTTGTATACACACTATAACAACTAACCCTATGTCAATGACACTATTCACTATTGTAATATTCTCAAGTGAACATTATTGGCTGCACTTTTGGTTTCATCTTCTCAGAAATATTGATTTCTTTACTTTTTGATATCTTGTCACGCTGCATTTTCACTCGTCAACTGATGTATTCTCTATTGCTATTGCTACAACCACATGATTTATTCTCCTGTGATGTATATTTTTGTCATTGGTTTATTCTTATTGTCCCATGACTATTTCAACTCACTTAAAACAATAACACATCCTCCTTAAACAAACAATCTAAAATAAAAGAAAGAGCTATCTGTCACAAGATCTTTCTCAAAACTGTAGTTTGCCCCATGAAAAATGACCTCTTTCATGTATGCACATGCTTTGACACTATAATGTCTCTAGTTTGAAAATAATTCTTTTCTTGAATCTAAAACCAATGCTTTTTGTAAATGGTGGATTTCATTACATAGTTGATGACATTATTTTTCCATTAGTATGCAAAAGAACACTTTCGGTAAACATACACCGACAGACATAATAAGGAGAAAAATGAAAATATAGATACAAAGAGATCACCAAAAATGACTAAGTACAAGAGAACTAAAAACACAATTTTGTGTGTAAACCGAAAATAAAAAATAGAAAGGTTAAAGAGGAACTCATCAAAGGAACCCAAATGACAGGTTATAGTGCAACCCGAGAGAATAGTCAAGTGCAAACCGAGAATTAGTTCAAGCAAGGAACCTGAAAGACAGTCAACTGAAAGAGAAAAACTGACCAACAGAACTGAGAGTCAGTTGCAGCCCGCAAAAAGTGGATCTAAATTCAATGTCAAATAAAAAAATATTATTCTATTTATAGAGTCTTGATTTTGTTTTCAATCCATTTATTTAGGGACAAGAAACATTAATGTAAGTGTTTTAATCAGTCTAGCTGATTCAAAACATATAGACTAGGAGATTAAGGTAAAGTTGTAAACCTGATCTTAGAGTTAACATTGTTTTATGTGAAACTTGATTAGGTCAAATCTATCTTATAAATAGATGTTTTAATCATTCATTAAAAACATGAGAGGATGAATGTAGCCATCAAACACATCTATGGATCAGACTGAGAGTTTGAAGAACCAGATTAGAAAATGGTGAATTTGGTTATCAAGAACAAAGAACAGAGGCTATCGAGCAACAACGGTATTATTCAATCACATTAGGTGATATATACTTTCATATAAACTTAATTAGATCTATAATCAACAATAGGAGATTGCATACACCAGGTCAAATTGTAATTTTCTATCATTCCAACAAGTGAAGAAAAGTGTAAAAATCCTTTCAAGGAAGGTGGATTTAACCATCCAGCTATAAATCTCTTAACCGAGTGCACACTCAACAGTGTTGCAAAAGCTCTTATAAAAGTAGAATTTAACAGGTCTCCACAGATACTCTTAACAGGGTAGATCATCAGAAGTGATCAAATTTTAATCCAAAACTGGCCCATTCTGATCTGTAGATAGTGAAGATTTTTTGGGTGCCAGCCCCACTGCAATTTTTCCTCTAACAAGGTTTTCTGTGATATCATATCTTGTGTTATGTGTCAATTAATTTCATGAATATTTCTATGAATGTTCACATATATGTTTAAGTTTATAAATTGATATATCTTGCATCAAGATAGTATAGATCAGATGGTTGGATAAACAATTGATTACACAAAGGTTAATTGATAAAAGGATACAAAAGTTTTGGAGGTATTGATTCACCCCTCCCCTCTTAGTATGCACTTCCCATTAATCCCAACAATTGGTATCAGAGCTGAGTCTCTTATTTGGAAAGCTTAAAGGCTTAAGAGAAAATATCATATAATGGAGAAGTACATACTTGACAAGAATATTGAGAATCAGAAGATAGAGATACAAATCTTCTATCAGCAGTACAAAGAGGCTAGAGTCAAGATGAGGTAGCTACTTGATGAGAGAAAAGTTATGGCTAATCGGGACAATGAAAAAGATTACCATGAAGAAGAGATACTAGATTTCTTTGAGTCATTAGGATCTACAACTAGAAAAGCATCAGACATATCTGAAGAAGGAATCACAAGATCAAATGAGGCAAATCATAATCTGACATAGAAAGTTAGAATGCTGCAAATTTGACAAGAGACACAGATGATAATGATGATTGATGTCATGAACAATGCTAGGCAAGCTGAACAAGAAAGAACATTGGCAATTGATGACAAAAGAAAGATCACTGAAAGGTTGATTGAAAGAGAATCTAAAATTCAAATACTTACAGAGCATCACCATGAGATTATATATCAAATTATTCTTATGAGTAATGAGACAAACATAATGAATACAGAACTCATTGAATGAGTACAAGCCATTGGTGAGCTAAGAGAATAGAATGCGACATTGAAATAAGAAATGAGAATTCAGCAACAATATAATGAAATTATCAAGAAAGCTGAAGAGAGAAATAAGAGAATGGATGATTTTGTTGATGGACAAAGAAGAGTCAATAACAACACCGATCTAGGCTATACCAAGAATGGAGAATCATCTAATCAAGCTAATCCAAAGAATGTCTATGCAAATCCAAGACCAATAAAGATATCATGCAATCACTATGGAAAGCAAGGCCACACATCAAATGTCTGCAGGAGAAAAATGAAACGTATTCCTAAATCCACATCTTCATTCATAGGATTCTATTATAAATGTAACAAGAAAGGACATAAAGCATATGAATGTAAATCTAAGATGAAACAAAAAAGGAAGGAAACCTACATGAACAAATACTGTCCTACTTGCAAAATGCATGGGCACACAACTCTTGAATGCTAGAGAAAGAAAAAGAAAGTATGGAAACCTAAAGGTCAAGAAACTCCCTATCAACCAAAAAGAGTTAGTAACAGTATATATGGGACTACAACACATGGACAAATTGCACAACATGTGGAAGGTTTGGTCACATTGCTACAAACTGTATGAGACAATGGACAAGAAAGTTTAGAGGTTGGACTAACCCTGAAATGACATGCTTAGACTATCATAAAGTTGGTCATCTCAAGAAAGACTGTAGAGACTGAATGACAGAGACAATCATATTTCCCAATGGAAATACCATTGAAGACATCCAAAAGACTAGAGAGAAAATGTGGAGAAAAGCTTCAAACATTGATGAAGAAAGATCGATAAATGCAATTAGTGACACCCTATCCAATAGATCTAGTGACATCACCACCCCAACTTAAGAAGAACAAGTATAGAACTACATTACTCTAAGCATTATTTTACATCAATTCCATAATATGTTGATGAAATGCAAAATTAGCATAAATAAAGATGCATCATGAAGTTACTTGTTAAAATTTGTGAAAATTACTTCATCAGGCAATACATATTGAAATCCATAGGTATACCCTTAGAACTGTATTGTCTTCATTTACTGAAAATCGTTGGTTAACATGTAAAAGAAAAGGCTACAGTATAAACTGAGACTCGTCGATAACCAAGCAAGTTGCAAAGGTTATTTTTTTACACACCGAAACCCATTAGTAAAAAGGAGAAAAGTTAGTGCTTAACTTGACAACCCCAGTCTTTACAAACCAAGGAGTAGGTGAGCATTAATGACACACCTTTTAGGGCATCACCTATAAATACCGGAAGGAGTTACCTCATTTGTCACCCACGACAAAGAGTAGAGCAACCAAGGTGATTTTGAGAAAATATCAACCAGATCACAGAGAAAAGGCAACTTGACCACAGAGCACTACAAAGCGATCAGAATTCATAAGGCAGTAAAGCAGTAAGTTCTTTCAACAACTGAAACCTTGTTTTTATGCATTTTTCAAAAAGCCCTAAAATTAGTGAAATAATGGCCACGACCTCGAGAACTACCAAATTGAAGAACAACAAGAAGGGTGAGGTTAAAATAATCAAGAAATCTATATGTGAGGAACCACATTACAAAATATTCCCAGAGGTTGCATCCCAACCTGACAACGCTGGAGCATTCTCACGAATACCAGCTAGGGTTTTGCTTGTTGAAGACGTTCAGGCATATATCCACTACAGGATTGGAGAGATAGGTGATTTAGAGGTAGAAGAAGCTTAGAAGAAGCTATGCAAAGAAGATGGATCCTTAAAAGATGAGTACAAACACATAGAGGTGAAGGGTCTGACAAAATCCCTATTATTCCTGAAAACATTCAAAACCGAGTGGATTTGGTTAGTGCTAAGCTGAATGCACAATCATAAGCTATGGCTGGATGAGCCTAAAAAGATAACCCAAGATGTTATCCATTCAGTGATAGGTTACCCTATAACCAACAAGGTAAAGGCATTGAAACACCCACCCAAGGCTGATATTGAGAAGAACATAAGAGCCAAGAGTGATGGCAGAGGACTGAAAGTATCTACTATCACCGACAATGAAATGAGATTCGGTGCATGTGTCCTCGGATACAATTTCTTCCAAGCTAGCAAGATGAAAAAAATAGCATCCGGTGCAGTAGACACCGCCTAAAATATTTTAAAGAAAGGAAACCAGTTGGATCTCTCTGAACTCCTACTCAAGCAATTGGAAGAAAATCTAAAGACAATCAGAACTGCAAAGACAAATACATGTAAGTTTGGTTCACTTATCATGTTCATTTTCTTTGACTTCCAAGAAACATTTCCATCAATAGAAAATGTAAAATGGGACACCACAAGACCAATCACCATGCAGATTAGTGAATACATAACATCACTGGGACAAATAGAGAAAAGAGTAAGGATTCCTGAACAACTCATTGAGAACTTCAAAGATGATATATGTTTTATGGTTGACACAGATCACACATACATCAATCCTACTATACCAAGGACAACATGACTACAACCATTAGAATATGAGGTTAATATTGATCATGCATCTAATGAAATCAATGCATTGATAAATGAACCCATAGGCAAGAAACAACCAAAGTTCAAAACTTATGAAGAGGCCAAATAAAGAATCAAATCTAGCTTGGTTGTAAAGAAATTAGGCAAGAAAAAAGACAAAATAGTCAAAAACATAAAGAAAATACTGTCTGTCATAGAGGAGGAAACTGAACAACAGGAAGAGACCGAGGGTCAGTCACCCATTGGGTAGGCTGAGTAGAAAAGTGACTCTGATTCTATAGAGTTAGATACACCATTACCCACATTGAAAAAGAAGCAAAAGACCACAACTGCTTTGAGAACAAGAAGCCAAACAGCTAAGGACTCAAGTCCTTCACCCTTAAAGAAATGATAGGTAAGAATCTACAAGAGGAAACTGATCATACAAAAAGGAGGGCCTAACAAAAGAAGAAAGTTCATTAGGACCAAAGAAGATATTGAGGAAACTAAACAAGATCAAGTTGTTCAAGAGGAAAAGAATAAGTTTCCTACAGCCATTGATGAAGTTTGTGCATCAATTATTAAATATAGTAATTCAAATGAAAGGAATGTCAAGCAATGGTTAAAATTGGATCACTTAAATCAAAATAAAATTGAGGAGGCAATCATTGAAATGATGTGCATATTTAAGTAACTTCCAATACAATTGGTAGACTCAATGCCAAAAGAGCTTCAAGAAATTTTTTTTGCTAGATGGACTTTTGCCTTGAATTTGGAGAAGGAAGTTAGAGAAAGAGTCTTAGAAACTCTTATGCCTCCCAAATCCAAGAAGGTATAAATTACTAAAATGATGGAGAAACATGCAAAAGAGTTCCTCCCAAAGAAAAGAAATTATAAATTTATACAGGGTGAACTAGAAGAGATAGAACAAGAAAGCATCAAAACATGGAGTTTAACACTCAATCGGCCTATTGAAGAGGCAATCACAGAAAAAGAAGTGCAAAACACACCAGCCAAGACAAGCCCAAAACACATTGATATAGATGACACCGAGGATGTCACACAAGTTGAGCTGTATGAGGAAGAATAGGATACAACTGGCAACAAAAAAGCAGATGTTGCAAATGAGACATGGCCAAACACCACAATGGAAAATACTGTGGGTAACATGGTCATTGATATAACTGATGATCCAGTAGATCAAATACAAAAGGATGAAGATGTCACTATTGTCAAGGACAAAAATGATGAACATGACATAACATTTGAGAATTCACAGGTAAACACATCCGATATTATGCTAATATTGATGCAAGCCATCAATATAATTCAAGAAAAAGATAAAACACTTGAAAAAGATTCAAGCACTCCTGAGAATGCAGGAGATGAAGAAAATAAAGACAACACCGATGATTAGAAGGACATCAGAGACATGCACATTGTAACCAATACTAACAAGGTTGCAGAAGGAGAAACAAAGAAAAATGATGGAGACACGACCAAGAAGGATACATAGGAAAAGGCAGATGAAGTACACAATGAAACTGATGAAGGAGATAAACCTCAAGATGATACTCCTGAGGAAACAAAAAAGGTTGCTACTGATAATTTAAAGGTTTATGTGGAGATGTCCACACCAAATTGACTAGCTGACACCAACATAAAGGAGCAAAAAGAAGCAACACAAGTCACTTCATCAAGCACAACAAACAAACCTGAGAAATTGGCTATAGTCTTACATTCAAGTGTCACTCTAAAGAAGAAGAAACCCAAAAAGGGTAAGTTGGAGGTCACTCTAGATGAAATCATAGAGATACCAAAATGTGACCCAACTAAATTGGACTATCAGACACTTAAGGAATACGGTGAAATATGCAAAAGGAAGGCATTACAAGAGAAGATGACGAAGTAGCACAAGGACTCCATGGTACTAGAATCAACAAGGGACATATTGAGTCAAATTGTACACAATGTTGATGTTGATCATAATGCATAGATCCTTGATCAACTAGCCACTCTCACAGAAACAATCAAAACATAGAACATAGATGCAGAAAGGGAAATAGAAGAGAGAGAAGAGTAGAAGTACCAACACAAACTTATAGAAAAGAGAATCCAAGAAGTGGAAATAAACAAGGTAAAGCTTTCAGAACTCATAAGTGAATTAGATCCAATTATAACTGAAGCTATTTCCTTGATTCAAAAATTGTGCACATTGGACAATTTTACACAAGAGCACAATGAAAAGATTGCTAAGTTAGATTCAGATCTAATTGAAAGTGCAAAGAGCCTAACAACCAACAATAATGCAATAAAGTTGCATCATGAGAAGATAATGGAAATCAAATGGTTAATTCAGAAACTATGGGAAGCATAAACACAATTCAGGGAAGAAGTTACCAAGCTTCAATCTCAACTTCTACCAAATCTACAACTGCTTCAATACCATATCAGTTCAGCAAAACAACTAATAGCCACCCCTGAGATGTCTGTGGTAGACAACATCTATGATATGTACTCAAAGATAACACTTGATGATATGGCTATAGAAAATCTAAAGTACCAATGGGAGAAGATGATGCAAAACATGAAGCAATCACACTCACATTTTTGATAAACTGTAAGGTATACACCTTTTCCCTTAATATAAAAAAGGGGGAATGATATGTAAAAAGGGGGAATGATATGTAGAGGGGAAAATGTTATACAGTACAGAGTATTAGGGGAAATGATATGTAAAGTATATAGAGAACATAGTATGAAGGCAAGTGTACATACTTATACTTATACTATCAGCATATACATAGGGGGAGTCATTCATGAAATTACTAAGGATTATATATGGTGTACATACTTAACATTTTGTTAGTATTTTGCACATATCAATTTTTGATAGTAATGTCAAAGGGGGAGATTGATGACATTATTTTTCCATTATTATGAAAAAAAAAACTTTCAGTAAATATACACCGAAGGACAGAACAAGGAGAAAACTGAAAACACAGATACAAAGAGATCACCGAAAATGGTTAAGTACAAGAGAACCAAAAACACAATTTTGTGTAAACCAAAAATATAAAATAGAAAGGTTAAAGAGGACCCTATTGGAAAGTTGACTATACTGAAGTATATGACTCTATTTAGTTTTTTCATTATGGAAACAAAGTCATATGAAGTTTTGGAGTCAGCACACATTATCATAAGATTAGAAATTGGCTAAGTATAGAAAATAGGACAGAGCAAGGAACAGACGGTTATAGTTTTGATTAGCGTGTATTCATATGTTATCCAAATGATATGTGCCTTTGAATATAAGCTTATGAGTATGTTTAAATGCTAATTATAAGAGAGAATGATTAGATCTACAAGTATGAAGAAGATACAGCCAGTTGAAGAGGTACAGCCAGTGAAATGACAGAATAGGACAAAGATCATGGAAAGAGCCGATAGAGATTGTTTTGGCATGGAAGTTTCACTTATCCTCAGGGATTGTGCCTTTATATTATTCATTTTTAGTGACCTAAAAATTTATGGTTAAAATTTCATGACTTGATTCATCCAGGATAATTAGTTAGAGCTATTTTGGTGAAGCAGACTGTGTGAAAAGATGTGTCTGTTCAGTTTGAGTAAAGCAGTTATAATTAATGTTAAGATGACTTAATGAAGGGTTGTGTGGTTATGTAAGTGATCAAGATACATGGTAAAAGGTTTCCTAAATCTGACATGTTCATGTCCTTTGAGGAAGTACTTATAGAAGGTAATTTGTGATAAGAAAAGTTGTGGAAGCCAGAGATAAGAAAAGCAGAGTAGAGTGTAAAAGAAGAAAAGATATATATATATATATATATATATATATATATATATATATCATATTTTGATGATATAGATATTGAAGTAGAAGCTTTCAAAGTGAAGATAATATTTTTGTAGTTCTTTACAAGAGGTTAAAGCATTAATGCACAAAAGGAACTAATTAGACAAGCAGTGTCACAGCAGCAGTTCACCTTGCAGATACAGTGTGTATCAAAGTTCCAAAAGGTTGTAGCCTTCACCACTTGAGCAGTGTGCTCTTAGATAGTGAGTCCTTGGATAGTGAGTCCATCACCCCTAACAGGGTTATTGTAAAAGACTCCTAACAGGGTCTGACCCTTAACAAGGTCACTGTACTTCATGTATTGTAAAGACAACTCCTAACAGGGTTAAGGATCTTCTAACAAGGATCATAAGAC
>MU223422.1:274923-295102 GCA_018584345.1 Thuja plicata | reverse complement strand
GGATCAACAAAACCAAAGAAGTTATCCTCAGCAAAATGTTAGAAGTACTCAGAACATTACATGTCAGATATGTAATCACAATGGTCATTCAGCTAGATAGTGCAGATTGGTAACTCACACCAATACATTGAAGAATATCAGAACTCCTATCATTTTTCATTCATGTGGAAAGGTTGGACACATCTCAAGGTCTTGCAGATCAAGAACAAAAGGACAAAAGAATCATAAGAAGTCTTTGTTGGAAGAATCAGGAGAAGTTAAGTTTGTGGAAGCTAAAGCTAAATCAAATAAAATATGGGTTAAAGTAAAGAAGGACAAGGAAGAGAACAAGGTAGCAGATGCATCCTCAGTGGATGCACCTTGTACTTTTGAATAGTTGACCCTCATGGTCTTAGGGGGAGCTATTCTAGCTCTAAACCCCTGCGTGGATGGTATACTCACCTCCAAGTATGCACCTTGGATTACAATTGTTTGGTGACATTGTGATGAAGTATGCAAGAGAACATGATCTAAATTGTTATCAGGAGCAAGAACGAAAGTTATAGTTTCTTTCTATGTCTACGTGGGAAGTATTAATGGCACAAATCTACTTTGCAATCACCAAGTCCTCACTTGCGGTCAGAATAAATGATTGGAGATCATAGAAGCCCTAGCAGTTGTATTGTTAATGCATTACAGTTGTTCTTATCAGTGAATAAAGGAGATTGATAATTGTTATTTGTTAAGAAAATTAATTCGAGTTTGAAACGAAGCCCAAGCATGGACACGTTGTTTCAAAAATTAGTTGAAAAATTACTTAACAATCAAGTAAGCAGTTGGCTAATCAAAGGAGAACTTGCAGTTAAGTAGCAAAGTGTCAAAATTACATTCTTCAGTAGAGATTGATATCAAGAAAATATTTGAAACATCTCGGAAGTGATTTATTAGTATGCTTCAGCGCGTGAATTTCATGAAGTGGAATGGGTCAAAATCTTGTTGAGCAGTGTTCTATGTGAGAGTATCAGTATAGCCATTGGATATTTTGTTTTGGAGCCAACCTGATGTTATCCTTGGAAGCACATATATTAGTATAGCTATTGGAGATTTTTTTTTGGAGCTGATCTGATGTTATCCTTGGAAGAACATATATCAGTATAGCCATTGGAGATGTGTTTTTGGAGCCGACCTGATGTTACCCTTGGAAGCACATAATTATTATTGATCATCTAAGTGTGAATACAACAAAAGAGAATTCACATAAGAGCAGAATTTATTGAAGATACAATTTTAAATATCATGTGAAGAAGCAGTTAAAACAATTATGACAGGTCCACATGATTATGCCCCCATGGCCAAGGACATGGAGGATACATTCATGATTGATAATGTTGAAGTATCAATGGCAACAATGGATATTAATCTAGACAATTTTGAAGAAACATTTGTGAGTACTCAAGAAGCTAAGAGTCTTTATATCAGCAAGGAGATATATTGATTTAAGATATCACAGAAAAGGAAGCAGAAAAAGAGAAGACTGAAGTGATGGACAATTCATCATCATTGTTGTAAAGCTTGACACCCATAACAAACTTAGACTCATGGGGAGTAAATAAGTAAGTGCGAGTATATAATTTGAAGAAGTCATGAAAAATAGATCAGATATTGCAGAAGAGAAGTATATGAAGAAGAGGCTCAGTGAATTGTTTAGCAACTTTACACTTGATCTTAGTTCACTCAAAGTTGGTCAAGCATCCTTGAAAGAGTTTGCAGCAGAAGGCAGAGAAGATAATATCAAAGGGTGAGTAAAGTAATGTATAGAATATGGATTCTATCATATGATCAAGGTCCTAGCACAGACTTTGAGAAGATGGAGAAGCTACAATATGCATTATGCGCCCATCTACAGATTGTTAATTCATTGATTGCATTTTGGGAGAAAGAGATCCAGAAGTTGCAGATTGCATATCTAGATATGTATGCTGAGTAAGTACATAGAAGTTTTTTTGAGCACCTTTGTCATTAATCTCAAAGGGGGAGTAGAGTATGAAGAATATGGAGTCTAGTATATGATTAAAGGGAGATATAAGATAGAGAGTTTTTATATAAAAGTACAAATAGTAACTTCACCATATTTCTTTGTTGCCATTAATGAAAAAGGGGGAGATTGTTGGAAAGTTGACTATACTAAAGTATATGAATCTATTTAGTGTTTTCATTATGGAAAAAAATTCATATGAAGTTTTGGAGTCAACACACATTATTAGAAGATCAGAATTTGGCTAAGTATAGAAAATAGGACAGAGCAAGGAACAGACTGTTATAGTTTTGATTAGCGTGTGTTCATATGTTATCCAAATGATATGTGCCTTTGAATATAATATTATGAGTATGTTTAAATCCTAATTCTAAGAGAGAATGATCAGATCTGCAAGTATGAAGAAGATACAACCAGTTGAAGAGGTACAGCCAGTGAAATGACAGAACAGGACAAAGATCATGGAAAGAGCCGACATAGATTGTTTTGGCATGGAAGTTTCACTTATCCTCAGGACTTGTGCCTTTATATTAGTAATTTTTAGTGACCTAAAAATCTATGGTTAAAATATTATGACTTGATTCATCCAGGATAATTAGTTAGAGCTATTTTGGTGAAGCAGACTGTGTGAAAAGACGTGTATGTTCGGTTTGAGTAAAGCAGTTATAATTAATGTTAAGCTGACTTAATGAAGGGTTGTGTGGTTATTTAAGTGATCAAGATACATGGTAAAAGGTTTCCTAAATATAACATGTTCATTTCCTTTGAGGAAGTACTTATAGAAGGTCATTTGTGATAGGAAAAGTTGCAGAAGCCAGAGATAAGAAAATCAGAGCAGAGTGTAAAAGCAGCAAAGATATATCTATCATATGTTGATGATATAGATATTGAAGTAGAAGATTTCAAAGTGAAGATAATATTGTTGTAGTTCTTTACAAGAGGTTAAAGCATCAGTGCACAAAAGGAACTGATCAGACAAGCAGTGTCACAGCAACAGTTCACCTTGCAGATACAGTGTGTATCGAAGTTCCAGAAGGTTGTAGCCTTCACCACTTGAGCAGTGTGCTCTTAGACAGTGCGTCCTTGGATAGTGAGTCCACCAACCCTAACAGGGTTATTGTAAAAGACTCCTAATAGGGTCTGACTCTTAACAAGGTCACTGTACTTCATGTATTGTAAAGACAACTCCTAACAGGGTTAAGGATCTTCTAACAAGGATCATAAGACACTAGTACAAAATATTTGTGGGTACTAATTCCCACTAGGGTTTTTACCTACATTTGGTTTCCCTATAATCATATATGGTTTTATGTGTTGTGTATGTTTATCTTACTTGCATTGATATTCAAGTTCAGTACATAAGCATTTAAGTAAAGAATCAAATAATAAGAAAAAGTATTAATTGATAGATCACTGATTCACCCCCCCCTCTCAGTGATCCTAATCCTAACAGAATCCATCAAAGGAACCCAACAATTAGGTTATAGTGCAACCCAAGAGAATATTCAAGTGAAAACTAAGAATCAATTCAAGCAAGGAACCCGAAAGACAGTAAACTGAAAGAGAAAAATTGACCAACAGAACTGAGAGTCAGTTGTAGCCCGCAAAAAAGTGGATCTGACTTCCACGTCAGATAAAACAATCTTATTCTATTTATAGAGTCTTGATTTTTATTTAAATCCATTTCTTTAGGGACAAGAAACATTAATGTAAGTGTTTTAATTAGTCTAACTGATTCAAAACATATAGACTACGAGATCAAGGTAAAGTTGTAAACCTAATCTTAGAGTTAACATTGTTTTACGTGAAACTTGATTAGGTCAAATCTATCTTATAAATAGATGTTTTAATCATTCATTAAAAAAATGAGAGGATGAATTTAGCCATCAAACACATCGATGGATCAGACTAAGAGTTTCAAGAACCAGAATAGAAAATGGTGAATCTGGTTATCAAGAACCAAGAACAGAGGCTACCGAGCAACAGAGGTATTACTCAATCACATTAGGTGATATATACTTTCATGTAAAATTAATTGGATCTATAATAAATAATAGGAGATTGCATACACCAGGTCAAATTGTAATTTTGAATCATTATAACAAGTGAAGCAAAGTGTAAAGATCCTATAAGGGAAGGTGGATTTAACCATCCAACTATAAATCTCTTAACGGAGTGCACACTCAACATTGTTGCAAAAGATCTTTATAGAGTAGACTTTAACAGGTTTCCATAGATACTCTTAATAGGGTAGATCATCAGAAGTGATCAAATTGTAAGCTTTAATCGACCCCTTCTAATCTGCAGCTAGTGAAGATTTTGTGAGTGCCATCCCCACCGTAGTTTTGCCTCTAACAAGGTTTTCTACAATATCATATCTTGTGTTATGTGTCAATTACTTTCATGAATGTTTCTATGAATGTTCACATATATGTTTAAGTTTATAAATTGATATATCTTGCATCAAGATAGTATAGATCATATGGTTGGATAAACAATTGATTACACAAAGGTTAATTGATAAAAAGATACAAAAGTTTTTGAGGTACTGATTCACCCCTCCCCTCTCAGTACACACTTCCCATTAATCCAAACAATAGTAACTCTGTAGAGTAACTCTATTTTCTCAATAAAATAATCCCCTTGAATATTTCTCATGTGAAACATCCATATGATAGATTTTTTAAATCCATTTTACAAAATTGGAAGGTTTTGATACTGGTGATCTGAATGTCCATTACCTCCCTTATAGTTGTAGCTCTTCATTGAATATGATTCATGATTTTTGTTATGATATTTATCACTAGAAAATTAATTTTAGATTAGTAATTGATGCTTTTATACTTGTAGCCCACTGCATTACTTTTTCTTCATGCTTTGTTTGATGTGAATGTCTCTGAATGAATATCTATCTCTGGGATGATCTACTGTTCATGCTTCTTATAATTGATGTGCTTCTTCATGAATTTGATACACTTGATAATGGTAGACTCTTTTACTGTGTTCATTCTTTTACTTAACAGTTTCATCATAAATTTAGAAGATAGAAAAAATCAAACTAGTCTGTTTCACATTGTCCTTCTCCATATAAAGCTTTTGTTCAAAATTATTGTGATCACCATTCCATGACATTTAATTTATCATAATGTACCTTTTTATTTTGAGTCATGTGATTACTACCTTCCTATGATGTAACAAATGCTGAAATAATTAGTCTTTACTTTGTATACTTTCATTGCTCTTCGACATGGTTGCTTAAGGATTCAAACTTTGTTGCAAATATCTTGTAGCTTTCCTTCTGAATATCACATCACTTTATAACATCATTTTTTTCCCATTGGACATGAACATTTTTCCTTTATGAAACCATGCTCTTCCTTTCTTAAGAGCTGTAGTTCTGAATGTTGATAACTAGCCAGTGTAGAGGTAAATGACTATCAAAATAGATGCAAATGATTGTCCCTCTTGCATTGTTGATTATTAGTATTAAAAATGGATTCAATGTCTTGCTTCATGCACATGATGTATAATATATATCCCTTGAAGTAACCATTATACTCCTCCTAATGACCTTGTAACCATGTTTTCTCTCTAAAACAACCTCTCATGACTACTTTCATTAATTGCAAGCCTTTCTCTTATATAAAAAAGCCTTACATGCACCTAAAACTTTCTTTTATATCTCTTGGTGGAATCATAACTTTGAACCTTTTCTTATAGCTGTCATAATGTAAAATTACAATAACACTACATAATATGAGTTGTCCTTTTGAATGAAAATGTTGTTTACAAAATACTGCACTTCTAGATTGATCACACTTTGCATCTGAAGCTTCTAATTGTGTCATCTTAATAGTGACTTCTGTTGACAGGTTTTGTGAGACATGTTTGATTCTCCTAATGTTGAACTATGACTGGATATCTCACCCATTTTGACCATTGTCTTCAATAATAATGAGATTAATTGCATTTTGAAGATTCTTGTTATGTCTTTTTATAACCTTACCTTGTTCTTACTGTTTCATAATGAATGCAGTGATCACAATTGACCCATTGATTGTTTTCTGTAGATTTACTCTATAATTTCAATCCCATACATAACAATTGTATCCTGCATTAAATATTTTTCACTTAAATTTGATTCTGTAAAAAATCAATGTACTTTTGATTGTCCTCCACATGATTTTTGGAAACATTGGGTTACCCCTTGCTCACAAGTAAAATTTACTAATATTTTTAATAGGAATGTGCTCATTGTATCTATCTGATTTGATAACTATCTTGATGGCCTTCTCTCCCTAATCTATTATAGTGGTCATCTCTCCTTTTGTGATACATGTTTCTTTCTTATATGGTCGATACAACACCTTTCATAACATTAGAAATATGATGCTTCACATTCAGTATCCTCTGTTTGATAATTACATATGTTGTGCTTAGTACTTCATTTTCCAGTCTACATCAAGATGTGTATAGTTAGAAGGTTTCATATTAGAATAAAATGTCCCTTCAACAACTTGATGTTTATTTCAATAGTTTGTCCTCAATCAATGCCTCCTATTCACTTTATGTAGATTTGGACATTTTCCAAAGAAATGAGTGTTCATGTTGTACCACCTCATACAATTCTGATAGAAAATTTTCTTGCCTTTTGGCATTACTCCAGACAATGATTACGATTAATTTTTATTTTTAATCAATATGGAACATTGTGATCAACTCTCTCACAAAAAGATGTGATAATAATCTAAACTTAATATAAGCAATAGGAAGTGGAATGAAATGTAACCAATGCCTTCGTGATTTGAACTTATTTTTAGAAAATTGATAAGTTTAGGATATAATCTTATTTATTTTATTTGAATTGTTTATTAATATTTTCTTATATTCCATGCTTTGAGTCTTTCTATTTTATTCGTACATTGATGAGAATCAATGATTGAGAGTTTTTAGATTCTAAGAAGATGTATATTCAGTGGAGGCCAGAAGGGACATTTGTGGAGATTCGCTAGATGTCTAAAATTCTAGAGAATATCTTCTTTACTAAGATGAGGTGGGAAAAAAGTGAGGAAAAGCATTTCCAGATTGAGTACCAGTGTAGAGATGATGATTCAGTAACCTACTTTTATAAAACATTCACAAATATTCCTTCTTTGGACTCCACTCATACATCTTCTCAGAATCTGGAAACTTTGCATACTATTTCTCATCCATGCACAAAATGTGCTAGTGATTGTATAAAATTCCTTCAGGCCTCTAGTATTGATGAGCTAAACAAGTGTAAAAGGTTTTTGCTAGACTGGGATCAATTATGAGAAGGTAAACAAAAAGATAATATAATTGTATCTTTCATTTCTTTTATCCATTCCTGATTTCTGCATTCTCTTCATCTTTAATAATATATTAGATACTGTGCAGTGTACATAAAGGAATGGTGGTGATTATTATCGATGATCAAAAGGTATAAGTCTTTCCCAGTAGTTAGGACTAAAGATATAAAATCTCAAGAGACCATAATAGTTGGTCTCCTTCTTTGGTCCATACGCTTGAGGAAACATTTTATATTTTGTTAGCTCATCAAATGCAGGGATCTTAAAGAAGTTATTAGATACCATTTTCATGTATAATGTACATTATTTTAGTTTGATGCTAAATGAATTTATCTATTTACCACACTTGTGGACTGTGGGGATAGTGATAAAGATACATCCCCTCCCGTGGCTTGATTAATGTAGGCCATGGGAGGAGATGCTTCTTTATCACTATCTTCATAGTCCACAAGTGTGCGAAGTAGATAAATTCATACAATGTCAACTTAAATAATATGTTATCATGAAAATATTACATTAAATTCTTTCAAATTCCCACATTTGATCAGTTAATGAAAGGTAAAATGTTTTATCAGTAATATATACCAAAGATGGAGATCCTCTATGGTGGTCTCTTGTGATTTGTTATCTTTAGTGTGCCTTTCCATCGCTATTTCAACACTTATGACATCTTCTTTGACATTAGTGCTATACGTATGATGGGCCTTCCTATCAGAAAGTCATCGCATGCCCTTTGACATTCTGACAGGTTTAACATCAGATAGATTCAAGTTTTGATAGCTATGTTCAATGACAACGCTATGCGTTTGACAGGTTGTTGTGTTGGAAAGTCATTGTATGTCCATCACCCTTCAGACCAGGTATAACATCAAATACAATCCATTTTTGATATACCTGTTTGATGGGACTGCTATACGTTTGACTAGTTTTCCTATCAGCTAGTCACTGCGTATCCATTGGTATTTTGACAAGAGAGAATATTTTATGATAATATGCCCATCGAAGAGTCCACATGTTCCATTAACATTCTGATAGATGAACCATATGAAATGATATAGAATTTTTCTATTAGCGTGGTGATTTCTAATAGATTTCTTGGTCGGAATATCGACGGTTGCCACTTCCATCACAATTTCTGATGTAAAAACCCTGACGGATGCATCTGTCAAATGGTCAAAAAATAGGCATTGCAATTCTGACTTAGAGCCGTCAAAATTTGGCCTCAAATGTACTAGTGATTCCATCTTTAATAAAGCAGCGAAAAAATCCAATGACCACACAAGTTGTGCGAAAAACATTTATCAATGAGAAAAAAGGAAGTCTCATTAATGAACCCTATTGATGAAAAGAGGGTCTTCGATGGGACACTAAAACACTTGGTCAATGGCCCCAATTATATTGAGTACTTCCCACTATGTAGATATCGAGAAGATTCTTGTCAATGCAAACCCGATTGAGGAGACCTACACTGTTGGCCCGTGATATGGATCCACTGTTGATGACTCAAAATATGTTGATTATAATCTCAAGAATGACCATTTGAGCAAGATCAAAATATTTCTTGCCAAAATTTTTTCTCATCGTAGCTACCCAAGTTCTATATTGGTGAGACATTTGTTGATGCCACCCATTGGGGTAACTTAACACATCAGAATGCCATTTTTTATTTCTAGCGATAGTTATACCTATTCTGGTGGATCTCATCAATGAAACAAAGAACATATTACCCCGATATCCACCTCTCCAGTCCTAATGAATATTTGGTTTTGAATTTTGGGGAAACCACAAACATATCTCCCCAAAATCCATTCTTAGACTCATTGAAGCTCTACATCCTTAATTTGGTGAAACATGAGGAATATTCCACCAAAATCTCTGTCATGAAGTGTTCCTCACTAATTTTATCTCTTCAAGTTTTCTCAATTGAATCCAGGTGATGGAATCCAGAGGGTTAATGGTGATAGAAAAGTCAAAAATCCCATGATGAGGAAGGGATAGAAGATGAAGCACACTGAACCTCATGATAGAGCTAAGCAGGGGAAGGCACTATGGATTTTTTATTTAGTTTCCTTGCCCTATACTTCTAATAAGCAAGAAATGTTCTATCCTGCCAAGGACATAGGGGCCCTAAAGGAGTAGGCCAGTGTGATCAAGGGAGAAGCCCCCATGGTAAACCAAGGGATGATATCTATTATCCTAGATAGTGAGAATGGTCCCCTCATGAGGAAACTTTAGATACTTATGGATAATTGATGAAACTTCTCCCATAGAGGATAACTAGGAAATATCTAGTTTGACCCTAAATAGGTCCAATTTAGGAATCACCACAAATATGAAGAAGACTGCTTTGAAACCCACCTAGACCCTTAAAGTGGTATAACCCAAAGGGGAAGAGACAACCCATCATACATCCAAAGGGTGGCGGGACACTCATCATATTTTTACAGTTTAAATCATTGACAAAGATGACCTCCTCTATGATTATGTGTATCCTACAAGTAGGGTTAATTAGCACACCTCTAACAGAGATGCCATTAATCAAGGAAAGGATAAAGAGGGGAGAAGGCTCTTCATTGTATGGTTCATCTAGAGGGGTGAATGTGATATTCATCTTGGGCACCCTTCGAGTAGGCGTGAAAATCAACATGATAGTTACCATGTTTGTAATGGGATTGTCACTAGAATAAAAAGGTTTCTAGTTCACATCGGGTTTGCCAAAATGTGGAGATGGAAATAGTACATCACCCTAGAGACCAGTTAAATTCTCAAGGGATGAACCTTCCCTTGCACTACCCCACTTCAACTAGCACGTAGAGCTAGGGGGATTGAAGCCAATTTTGTTGAAGAGATGTTTAAAGTGTTTAAATACAAGTGACTTAGATCAAATGAACACTTAAACGAAGATAAACACTTATAACTAAAGTAAACTAATAAATAATAATATTTGGATTACAAAAACCAAAAGAGCTAACTAAAATGAAAAAACACTTTACTTTTTAAGCTCATTGCCTTGGACACCAACATAGGTCGTGAATGATAGTGCTAGTATAGGAAGACAACACGACACACTAGCATTCCATATAGATAGAGTACAAATATAGTGACCAAAAATTGAGAACTAAACTAAGATAAATAGGATATAACTTAAATTAAATGACAATATATGAAATGACAACAAAATATAAGTATTTTATGAAAAACACTAGAGATGGGAGAAATGATCTCACTGTGATGAATTTGAGTTGATGAAGTTGATAATATGAGCTTGCAAATCTTATAAACCTGCACGCATAGAAACAATGAAAAATGTTGGGGTTGGCTATTTGGAGACCTTCCTCTGTCAAATCCCTTCATTAGTGTTCCACCTCCACAATAGCTAAATAGAGACAAACGAGGATAGATAACCAAAAGTAAAGAACATACAATGATAAATGCCAAGAGAATAGTAGATATGATATTAATATGCTCAAAAGACACAAATACATAGAGTGAAGAGAATCCCTTCAACACCATAAGGTGAGAACTAGATACGTGAGTGAAGACAAGAGTTTCCAAGAGTAAGAACTTATCCTAAAAAACTATGTTGAAGGCTATGAGAGTGAGTGAGAAAGAAGTATAAAGAGTTATAGATGTTAAGGATAATTTCAAAATAACCAAGAGATAACAAAGAGAGAGGAAAGAGAGCCAACTGAAGGCCCAAATGAGATTTAAATATATGTAGGGTCAAATCCCATGTTGGTGGGTGGTGGAATTAGGCATTAAAATTGTACATTGGTAGTTTTTAATGCCTCAATGATAACCTACATGTTTGGAGATGCGCAGATGAGTGTGCACCATGTAGATGTCTCCATGGTGCATACACATCTTGTACCATCTAGGCCGCTTGGCCAGGATTCTAAAGAAAGTGAGGATGGGGCATGTTGAGTAGATGCATATAGATAATATGGATTTTGAGTCGTAAGCTAAGGTGAGGGTGATGCTAAATGGTATTTTACACAAGGGTAAAAATTTAGGCCATTACAAATACAATAATACCTCCCTCATTTTGACATCTCATCTCTATATAATCTATCCTCAAGAAAAGATCTAAGCACTCAAACAAGTCCAATCATTCAAGCAATCAAGTACTCCATGTACAAGGAAATTGATTCAAGAATGAACTATAAGGAGTGAAGTATAGATCCAAGCATTAATGAATACATCCATGCTCTTCTTATCCTAGATCCAAGTTCAAGACTACATCAAAGATCACTTTCCAAGCATCTTTATAAGTGATTCAACAAAATCAAGGTGTATGAAGTTATTACATCTTTTCAAGCCTCTTCTATTGACAACACACTTCTTTTCCATTTCAAGAATTTCAATTTAATTTTAAGGTTGATTCCTAAATAGGGGTTTTACCAAGGAAAACCATTTTCCACAACCATTTTCCTATTTTTTTATGTGTAAATGCAAGTGATAGGTGGCACAAGTATGAGGAAAATGACAAAAAGTTAGATAGAGAGTTTTAGTCAACAAAAGGTGCATTTGATCTTGACTGGTATAGGGTGAGTCAGACTTGTTCTAGACCTACAACTCACCCCAAACCCTCAGAGGTTCCCTATACTAGTTATTTTGGAATGTAGTCTTGAGCACACACTAGTTATAGTATGAATTTTTAGATCTATTTGTGGATCCATATTTGTTGTTTAGATATAATTACATACCTAATTACCTATTTTCTCTCTCTAGCCATGCATTTTCCATTCTTAATTTATATATTAATCCTTTTAATTAAATAGTGATGGAATCCACTTGCGTCCCCTTAGTTCTTGAGTTTCCTCAAGCCTAGGGGATAATATTCCCTCCAAAGTATGCTTGAAAATAGGTATGAGCTTCCTAGTTGGTTATCCAGCCTAGTGATAGACCCTCACATTTACCCTATGTTCTTTCATCACAACTCTAATATATATACTATGTTAGAGAATCTATGAAATCATGTAAGAATATCTCAACAACATGATGTGTGCCTTCATGTTCCTTAATGACATAATCTTTATATCTAAAATACATGACACACTTAACTAATTTTATATAATTAGGATCATGCATGAAAAAATGTCCAAAATAAGACAATAATAGAATAATAAAGACATATTTCAAGCATATTAATTCATATGGTCCACTTTCATAAGAATTCCAACTTATTTCATTCTAGAATTCAAATAACATCATTCATTATCATACATATGTAACATCAACACAAAATCAAATGCTCAAAAACATCAATAGATTCATAAGAACATAATTATAATTCATATCCTTTCTCAAACATTTTGAGTAACATACACTTAGATTATTAAAAAGTGCAAGTAATTTACACTAGCATAGTTATGCAAACACAAGAATCCAAAATAAGTACATCTTCCATTATTCACTCCCTTATACATTCCACCAATGGCATCTTGGAAATGATAGGAAATAATGTTATTGATAATCCTTAATGGATCATAATTTATCGTTAGTATATAAGCAAATAGTTTGTTGGACTGTCAGTCACATGATCATCGAAAGACAGTTTACATTATAACCCAAGAGACACTTTACAGTGTAGACCAAGAAAAGCAGTTCATAGAGTAAATCAAGCATAGTCTATAGAGACATCACTGAGAAAATTCTATAGAGACATCATTGAACACCAGTCTACCAAGAGACAGTTTTATTACTGAGAAAAGTGGATCTCAAACTACACGTCAGCTAAAGCATTTTAGTCTTTAATTTAGCTTTATGCTTAGCTGGCCAGCCATTTATTGTGGATCAAGAAAAGTTTAATTGATGGATTTAATCAGTTTAACTGATTGTACTCGTGTAAACTAGGAGATCAAGGTCAAGTTGTAAACCTTTGATCATTAGAGTTTTCAAGAAAAACTTGAAACCTAATTAGGTCAAAATCTTGTATATATAGATATAGTAATCAATCAAGAATAAGAGGATTGTAGCCATAGAAGGACATTCTATGGATCAAATAGAGAGTTTTATGCTGAAGGATAAATAAAGGATAATTCAGTTATGAAGAACTAAATTCAAGGCTACCGAGCAGACCAGAGGTATTATTCATCACAATAGGTGATATACAATTTTGTGAACTTAATGGATCTATCATCAATAATTAAAGATTGCAAACTATCAGGTCATCTATATTTTTTTCTACTATATAATAATTGTAGCAAACAGAAGAAATCCTTCAAGAAGGTGGACGTGACAATCTTATTGTAAATCTCTTAACCGAGTGCACACATACATTGTGTTGCTAAAATTTCTTAACCGAGTAGACTTAACAAGTCTAACATGTTACTCCTAATAGGGTAAAATCATCAGAAGTGATCAAAACTTGTAGCCTTAACTGACACCTTCCATTCTGCAGATAGTGAAGCTTTGTGAGTTTCATCCCCACTGCAGTTTTTACCTTCTAATAGGGGTTTTCTATGTTATCAATTCTTGTGTCATGTGTAAATAAGTTTCATGAATTTTTCTATGTTTGTTTACATGCACTTACATTTATGTTATGATATTACATGCATGAAGTATAAAAGCTACAATGGTCGGTTATGCAAGAAATGATTACTAAGGCTTAAAGTGTAAAAGTTTTTAAGGGTACTAATTCATCGCTCCCCTCTTAGTACACACCTTCCATTAGTCCAACAATTGGTATCAGAGCTAGATCTCTTATTTGGAAAATTTTAAATCACTTGAGAGAAAAGATTTTACAATGGAAAGGTATAAGCTTGATAAAAATATTGAGAATCAAAAGTTGCAAATACAGATTTTCTTGAGAAATACAAAGAGGCAAGAACCAAAATGAAAGAGTTATTGGCTGAAAGAAAAGTCATGACATCTCACTACAATGAAACTAACTATCATGAAGAAGAGATACCTGACCTATTTGATTCATTTGGATCTAGATCTGGTAACATATCTGACACATTTGAAGGAACCATTGCAGACCTAAATGAAATCAAACAAAATCTGATTGAAGAAGTTAAAGTACCTGTAGATCGGTCAAGAGACACAGATGGTAAGGATGATTTATGTTATGAATAATGCAAGACAAGCTGAACAAGAAAGAACCTTAGCTATTGATGACAGGAGAAAGATTACTGAAAAATTGAAAGAGAAAGAATCTAAGATACAAAGACTTACTGAACATCACATTGAGATCACCAATCAAATAGTTCTTGTGAGTCATGAGGCCAACCAAGTAAACATAGAACTTAATGGAAAATTGGAAGCTATTGGTGAAATAAAAGAAGAAAATGAGAAACTGAAGCATGAAGCATGAAGCATGAAGAAAAGATTCAATAACAACATAATGATATGATAAAAAAGGCTAAATACAATACAAAAGAATGGATGAATTTCTAAATGGATAGAGAAATGATACACCATTTCTATATTTCCAGTATAAATCTCCTTGTACTAAGGTGTATCTCTGAGCTTGTAATATGAGAATTCTCTTTTGATTATCTATCATAGCATCAGGACACTTGGCATTTTTTTAAAGAAAAATACAATATCAGCATAGAATGGTTGTTTCTCTATACTTTTAATTGTCTAATCATGTATTTCAGTTTGATTTACTTGTACTAAATCCAAGTTCTCCTCTGTCATGAGCTTTCCCAAACCTTGACCTCTTACTAATTTTGTAATGTGGATTTCTAGGTTGAATTCCTGAATTCGGTCGATCCACTTACATCTTTTTCCAGTTACTTTTGATTGAGCAAGAATGTCCTTTACTGCTGTACGAGGCACATATGCCAACACCTTAGCACAAACTAAGTATGTTCTAAAAGGTTTAACAACCTTTGGCAAGGCATATGCTTGATTTTCCATCATTTCATAATTCAGTTCGGCAGCTTGAAGGGATTTTCTAAAGAAGGCTATTGGATGTTCAAATCCTTCATCATCCTTTTGTAACAGAACAACATCAATAGTGTGAAAAGATGCAAACAAAAATAAAGAAAAGGGCTTACTGTAGTCTGGTGATTTTAAAATAGGTGCTTCTTGTATTGCCTTATTTATTATTTCAAATGCTATTTGAGCTTCCTCATTCCAATGAAATCTTTCATCTTTCTTTAGCAACTTGATAATTGGTTTGACAACCTTTGCAAACTTAGCTATGAATCTTCTGACAAATTTTATCTTTCCTAAGAAAGATTGTACTCCTTTTATATTTTTTGGAGCAGTGACCTTTTGGATAGCCTCTATTCTCTTAAGATCTATCCTAACTCTATCTTTGGACACTATATGTCCTAGCAAATTTCCTTTTGTAACTACAAAATGACATTTTCTAGGGTTTAATGAAACACCATACTTTAAAGCCTTATTAAAATTTTCTGTAGGTGTTCACAGTGATCCCCTGCCTCTTTAGAACATGCAGTCAAGTCATCTTGATAAATAACCATGAATAGATCAATAAATTATTTAAATGCTACATCCATGGATCTTTGGAAAGTTGCTCCTGCATTTATTAACACAAAAGCCATTCTAACATAGACATAGGTTCCCCATGGAGTAGTAAAAGAAGTCTTGAATTGCTCTATTTCTTTCACAAGTACCTAGTTGTAACCTGAGAATCCATCCATCATTGATAGAAATTCACAACCAATTACCTTATGCAACATTGGTTCCATATTTGGTAGATAATAGTTATCTTTTAAGGAAGTAATATTCAAATTTCTAAAATCTACACACAGTCTTATGTCACTATTCTTATTTCTTACTGGTACTAATTTTGAGACCCAAGTTGAGTGTCTGATTGGCTGAATGATTCCATCATCTTTTAACTTCAACAATTCATGTTGCATCTTAGGACCCAACAAAGGATTGATAGGTCTCTACTTCTGTTTGAATTGTTTCATGTCAGTTTTGAGTGGGATTTCATGTTGGAAAAGATCCTCTTTATAAGCCTTAAGATCTTCATATGACCAAGCAAAAACACGCTTATGTGTTCTTAGTAGTTTCATCAGGTTGGTTCTAACATGAGAGTCTAATCCTTTTCCAATGTAAACTATTTGAGGAGTGGTCTATGAACCCAAATTTATTTCCTCTAAATCCTCAATCTTGGCATTGCTTATTCCTGATGTTTGTTCACTTTGATTATTAAACAATGCCTCTAATTCTACCAATCCCTTAGGAATCTGGTTAGAACTAAGCTGGACAACCTCATCCCCCAGTATACACTCCTTACCATCAATGACTTCAAGAAGATTATTGCAATCTATATGTTGGTCCTCATAATGGTCAAGGCACTGAAGAAATATAAAGATATCTTGGTCATCCTCAAACACTTGCCAGTTGTAAATGTTATCTGGGACAACTGGTCTTCTTTTCACTTCAAGAATTGATACCCAATTTAAGGTCATGTCATCAGTTTTTAGGGCAACATTAGCCAAGAAATCTGCCATTATATTTCTAGACCTTTCTATCTAGTTTGTATTAAAGGCATCAAAGAATTCTAATTGATACCAAATGGCATGTCTATACATTTTTAATATGTCATTATCTACAACATATTTGAATCTCACTTGCGATACTGCTAATTCTGAATCACCATAGACTTTTAAACATTTTATACCGTGTTTAGTAGCAATTTCTAGCCCTAGAAACAAAGCTTCGTATTCTGTTGTATTATTTGTACATTGAAAAGATAACATAAAAGAATATTTGAAGGTGGTACTTGATGGAGATATAAATAGAACTCCAGCTCCTAATCCTTCTTTTGAACAGGCTCCATCAAAGTACATCTTCCACAAACCATCATTTTGTACAGATAACTCCTTCACCAAAGCATCCACATTTTCACATTGGTGATCACTCCTTTTGATTATGAAATTTTCCATGTCAATGTATACACAGTAATTAATATCTCCATCCTCAAGTAATTCTATCATGTGAGGTGTTCTTCCCTCTCTAAACACTTTGACATTATTTACAACAATATTGAAAGTAGCATATGATAAATCACATTGTATACTACCTCGCATTGAAGAAATCCACTTTCTTGATAATAGCATGCCATAATGTGGTGGAATGTCAACAAAATGTATACTCATTGTTAAAACTATATCAGGGCATACAACTAGATTATAAGGCATAGCTTCAATAGTACCAATAACTAGGACTTCTCTAGAATCCATTGCTTGAAACCTCCCATGAGGAGTATCAACTTGTAATCCCATGGATTTCATGATTTCTACTGGCATGAAAATATTTGAAGCTCGTAAATCTATCATACAATTTTTTAGCTTCTTACCATTAATCACCAATGTTAGAAAAAATGGATCAACAACTTTTGGAGAAGTAGTTGTATTTAGAAAAATTTGAGGAATCTCAGATATCATCACTTTAGATTCTTTTCCCTTGTTATTTGTTTTGTTTTCAATATGCTATGTACTTTGAATTTTTACTGAGGGCACACTGTTCAACACTGATAAAAATTTCTCTTTGCGTTCTTTTATTCTCATCATCTCAAGATATGAGACCTTTAATGTCATTTGAGATAAGCACTCTCCTATTTCTATTGTAGTGTATTTTGCATCTGAGGTTTTCAATTTTTCTACAATGATTTTATTCTCTTCTATCTGAATATGCACAACAGGTTATTCCCTCCTAGATTTCTTATTTTCCACTTTAGGGGAAGAAGAACTTGCCTATGGTTCTTTAGCCTTTTCTACATGTACATCTTTTTTCTCACTAGATTTGTTTACTACCTTGACCTTAGGTCTATTTAAATTTTCCCCAGGTCCATCATTTTTAGGTACATATTTGGCATCTATTTTCTTTTCTTTTATAAAGATGCCCCATGGTTGACTACTAGTAATACCCACAACTATGTTTCTTAGGTGATAGTTGTTCCTAGCTTTGTTCACTAAGTCAGCAGTGATTCTGGCTTTTTCCTCATCAGAGGCTTTTCTCAGTACTAGGGTTTCCTGACTATTTTGGGAATAACACCTTATATGGTCATCCCTTTCTTCTTCTTCACTATCTGAAAAGACTTGTTGCTGGTGAACTTCAACTCTTCCTTACGAGCCATATATGTCATGATTCTCAATTTCTTCATCATAATCCATATCATAAAAAGAATATGAATTATTCATACTATAATCACATGTATCATCTTCATCCTTATCTTTCTCCTCATTTGATTTTAAATCTAAAGAGACAACACAAAAGTCAGGATTGTGTGGTGCCTCACAGGCCTCACACCAGAAATCATCATTACACATATGAATAGCATTTTTGTGTAAAGGATCAGGGGTCCTATTCTCAATTTTCTCTTTTGTAGGTGGATTAATAGGCTTACCATCCTTAAATTGGGTACCATAGCGGTATTTTTGCATCCTATTCTGTGGATTTTAATTTTTATTATAGGATGGCTTATTATTTTGGGAAGCCCTATACTCTCTGTACTCAGGTTCCTTTTGACTGCTTCTATTAAGGCATGGATCCTCTCTTTTGCCCAATTTCCCTGATATCCTTATGTTCATTTCTATGTTCACAACTATTTTATAAGCTTTTGTTAGAATCCTAGGATTTTTATCCCTCAATGCATAGACCATTTTTGAATCAAATGCATTAAGATAAGTAGCTAGACATACCTTTTGATCCAGCTTCATCTTTTGGAATAACTTATGCATAGCTCGCTGAAATATTGTATTGAATTCTGTTACCTCTTCATTTGAGTTCTTCCTTATGTTGTTAAACTCACTAAGAAAAAATCCCTCATTAGTCTTGTCACCATATTGATCCTTGAAAAGATCAATCAGTTCATCCATCGTTCCTATAGAACCATGACATAAGCTCCTAAATCATTCCCTAGCATCTTCTACTAGAGATTGTACAAATAGCTTCATAAGAAAATCTTCATGATTGATATTTAAATCATCTATAACATCAAATAATTTTCTTAAATGTTCTTCACAGGTGACAACATTAATACCTAAAAATTTTGGGAGCTTTTCTCCCATATCCTCTGGTATTACATTAGGATAACCTGCAATTCCAAAGAAATAAAATTTCTTATACCTTTGTGCAGGAAGAGGCCTCCTTTGAAATTTGTCATTCTCCTTGGGAGCAAAGAATTTTTTACGGTGTTTGAAAGAAGAAGCCTTATTTTTTGATGTTGTAGGGTGCTCTGTATCAGCAAAAGAAATTTTAGTTGACTGCAAGAAGTCAATTTTTCATCTCATTTCAATGGTAGAAACTTCTACTTCAACTTTTTCCAACATCTTAGCCATAGTTTCTTTCTCTTTTCTAATTTTTTCAAGGTCAATATCTAATTTGGACATTTGCTTTGTTAGGTTCTTTTGAGCTTTAGGCTTCTCAACTTCTATTTCTATAACTTTACTCTTTCCTTTATCTTTGAAGTATTGAGAAGCTAAATTTTGGTGGGTACTGGGAATCTCTTGGTATCTATGAGACCTCTCTATATTCTTTGCATTTTAATGTCTTAAGGTTCTTTTCCTATTCTTATAAACATATTTCTGCCCATGTTTTTTCTTCCTAAGTTCCTTTTCCATTTTCATCTGTTGAATAAGGGAAAGTGTAGGACCCCTCCATTTCCCTCATCTTGGTAAGAATGCCCTGGTAAGCACTACTGTTATTTCTTGAAAAACTTTCTGTAGATTTAATGCGAAGTTATTAAATATCTTGACTGTAGTTCGTCAACTAAACTAGAATAGATTTCATCTTCAAATGAATTCATGGAATATGTTAATTTAAGATATAGTTTTGAAGTAATATTACCTTTAGTTAACTATTGTGGTATTAGAACATGAAGGTGTAAACCTATGCTTAC
>MU223422.1:256921-272977 GCA_018584345.1 Thuja plicata | reverse complement strand
AGTATTCCATGGAAGTGTTGTTTTGTTTACTTGCAGGTTTTTTCATGATATCTTGGTTGAGCCAGGCCAGGGCTATGTAAGAATGTAGTGTTTGTGAATTCCTTTAATGTGGTTTTGGGTGCAAGTGAACCTTGTAAAAATGTAATATTAGTCTCTGTATCAATTATTTCTTCTTGTAAGACCTTGTAAGATAGAGTCTCCTTGTAAACTTCTGTTGTGTGTGTAAGAAGTAACATGCTTCCAAGTTGTAATAAAAAAAAAGGGGCTTAATGATGTATCTCTTTGATTGTAACTTTAAATTGCAGAAAGAGTAATGTTCATTGTTTATTTATGTGCTTGTGATAATATAACCATGCTAGTGCTTTTACTACTATTGTAGAATGTGTTTAGAAGGATTCTTAGTAAGCTATACACTTTTCACAGATATATATGTTAATACTTTAAAAAAAAAAAAAATTTTGTTGTGTTGTTGCTTATGGAAATCTAAGCATGACAGAAAGATTTTTCATGAGGAGTCTTTCTTCCTCTACAAGCTCATCAGAAGGAACTTCCTCAGAATCTGAAATAATATTATCTATTCCTTCTGTGTCACTAGAAGTGCTGGTGAACGCATAGGTGTGTAGTCCAAGACTTGGGGCTTGGGCTTCTTAATATTCTGAGGCACTCTCTTCTTGACTAGACTGGTTATTGTTTTTCCTTCTAGTGCTATTATCTTCACTTCTTGGAGGAGAACCATTTATACTTTCTTGGTTTTTCTTCTACCTCCAAGACATCCTAGTTTTTGAAGTAGTGGGAATCCCACTATCCAACTCAGCTTCTGGATGGTTTCTCATTCTAGACCTAGTATTCATATTTGAAAATATTTACTTGATTCTTCAACTGATCACAGATATTTCACTTTTTAGAGTTTCCACCTAGACTTGGGGAATATTGAATACTATTAGAATGACTTAGGCAACTTTTAACTGTAAACTTGATTTATCTTTTGAAACTAGAGATTTTGAATAATTCAAATCAAGAATTTACAATCGCTATGCCCATCGTCAACTTAATCTCTATTTTGAGAAACTTGTTAGGCATTGCACCAGAGAATCTAGGATACAAAACTCTCTTTTTTATAGTCCCCAGCGGAGTCTCCAATTTTTTAGCTCTTTTTCTTGCAGCACAACCTTGATGTGACAATATACTTATGTAATTGAAATACAAACTCCTATTTCATACAAGAGAAAGGCTAATTGATGAGGGTATTAGATAACATCTAGGGAAACTATTACCTCCTCCTTTTTTGAGATCCACTAGCTCAGGCAGGTATTACCTATGTATGATTACTGATTTACAGTATATTTTAAGTGGATTATCTTCCTACTAATTTTCTGAATGCTTCAAATAAATTAATGAAAAGATGACTTTGCAAATGATTATGAAGGTCATAATATAGAGTTTAATGAACCATACTAGTATTCTGATTACAAAAAATAGTAAGGTAATAAGGATTCTCATCCTTCTTTTTTTTCAATTATTTATGAACTTTAGGAAGGATAACCTAGTTTGATTCTCTCTCAAAGGAATCAGTAGACTAAATTGTATTTCTTGAACACAATTAATTGAATGAAATGTATATTGAAATGTGTAAATGATTTTATAAATTAAAATATTGGTTGGTCAATGATCAATTACTTTTTGAATTATAAAAATAGTGCCTTAACCTTTGGCTATGAGTCAATATCTGGTATAACTCCACAGTAAGGTGATTAACAAAACATATGCAACAAAGATAAGATGCCTTACAAATTATCCTCTCTCTACAATTATATCATTAGAGCCTTAAACTAGTGTTAAGATCTGTGGGGTCACTTGAAATAATTAATCCTTCCTTGACGGAGCTTACAAATGACTGCACAACCACCTTGTGATCAGTATGCCTAAGTACCTTACAAATAAACATACAAGAGCAATAACAGTAATGAAAAGAGACAATCCAAGATGTAGAAAAAAGATTGGATATATTTGTATTAATGTCTTAAATCTTCAAATACATATATATAGACAAATAATACAAAGGCTCAGACAAATTTTAGTAGTTTGCCTTGTAATATATTTCATTGATTTTCAATTACAACTTCCAACCTTTTTCCACTTTTTACAAAATGATAGAAGAGAACTATTTATAGGCCTAAACCATCTTGGAATCCTTAAGATAAGGATGTTACAAGTTTTGGATGTTTTAGAAAACCTAACCATAAAAACAAGAAAAAACAAAAGATAAGAAAACACCAAGTGGTTGGAGGACAAAATTGAAGAATAAGATTTGATATTATTTTGTCTTCTTGGGGATGTTGACACATTTGTCTATATATGTTTAGGATAGCATCTGATAGTTGAAATAATATCTAGTGAGTGCCAATACAGGTGAACTGACACTTGTCTCTTTAAGATTGCTAACCTTCCCGTGCTCATATAACAGGTGCCATGTGTCCTCTTACTCCTCATCCATGATGTCTAGATCCACTGTAACAAGATTTTTCTTCTTGGGTTTGGTCATGATATCCCATGCTGTCACATCTTCCTCTTTAGGCCACTCAAAATTCTGAATACTCTCAAGTTGAGCCTTCTGCCTTTCCCACCTAGCATTTGTTATGCTTTTCACATCTGAGATGGATTTATTGCAATCAGTCTCTTCTTTTGTTGCTTCATCCAAAATCTTATTGTATCTCTCCATGTATAATTCTCCTTGACCAGATATGTATATATCCTTATTGGGAAGCACATTATCAAATTCTGATCCGCATAGCCCTAATGGTTTGATTTGATTATCCTCAATTCTAATGGGAGGTATAAACCTGCTATAACCTACCCCAAACATATTCAAACTTGCCTCAATCTGATTTTGTTTTCCTTTAAAGAAGGACAAGGTGGCCCCAATATGCTCTATCTATGTACCAACAAGAGTTACTATTTCTAGCAAATTTGACCTTAATGGAGCCAACCTCTCAAAAAGTGCTATCCTACCAGACCAGGTTGAATAGTATGGATTCAAAATTGATATAAAATTAATGACCTCTATTTGTAGGTCTGGAAAATTGCCATAAGCCCCATACACCACATCAATGTTGTCTTTGATGGTGTCTATTCTGTGCTACAAAATTGAAGTCAATGATCCCAAAATAACACTATTGTGCTCTCTGACCTCTAGCTCTATTTCAATAGCTATCTCTCATGTATCTTCTATTTGGATCTCAATATCCATTACCTCTTTTGGTTTAGCAGGGGAAACCTCTGGCATATCCAATAGCTATTGAGTAAGATCAGCTATGAGCTTCTCTTTCTCTTTAATATTTATCAATCCTAACTCTCTATCTTTAACAATGTCACTAGTATCACTAGTGATTTTCTTTAGATTCTCTAACATTTGGACGTCTTATGCCTCATTTAGCTGAGCAAAGTGAGTTAACACTTGGGAGATTTCTAAGTCCCCTATATTCCAGACTGATCATATTATCTTATTACCCTCCATCTTTTCCTAAATATTTAGAAGGGATGGCTTTTGATCCTTAGGAGCTAAGCTCCACATTGCAAGTGCTTGGGATTTAGGGTTATATCCAAACCCTCTTATCATATCCCCAACTTGAGTTTTTGATGAAAATTTGACATCATGTTGTTTTCTTATTTGATCAATTATAAAAGCTAAAGACAGATCCCAGCCTTCCACTAATAACATCCCACTAGCCTTGACCAATTGCCTTGCTTGCTCTGGTGTGATTTGCTCAGATTTAGGATCATAATCCTACAATGTCTGTAGAGCTTCTTGGGTGATTGGATCACCACCTACTAATTACAATTGTTTTCCCACCTACTAATTCTTGTTCCAGATGAGAAAGTCTTTAAATTCCTTTGTCTTGATGAAGTTATCATCCTTCAGGAAATTCATCTTGATGTATCAATCTCTCATCTATATAGGTCGTAAGAGGTAGTTCTTCCTCTTCTTCTACATCCTTTTGCAATTTCTTCCCTGCCCTGATCTATTTTTTCAATAGGTGATCATAGGGCATATTTCTAGTTATTAGGGCTCTAATTCTGTCTATTTTCTTCTCCTTCTTCCGAGAAGGTTCCCCTGTTTCTATTTTCTATCTCTTGGGTGGGGGTTCATTTATCACTTCCTTCTCTAAGACCTCTTTTAGGTCAATGATATTCTCTCCCTCAGTTGCTTGCTCTTCAATTGCTTGATTGAATGGAGGGGGACTGGGCTCATAGTATTCTTCATCACTATCATCATCATAATATGATGATGAATGACCCTTTTTACCCTTTTTTGGTACTACTAGTGCATCCTCTAATTGATTGCATAGGAGAGTGTGAGACTCTATCATAGCATCTAGCCTTTTCAAATAAGGCATATCTGGGGAGAATCCTCCAAAAGACAATCCTTTTCTCTTGAACTGTCTCTCTAGGTCCATGAGTTCATTGAACTTCACTTCTCTCTTGTCCACCTCCTCATCCTCCAAAATATTTCTGATCAAATCTTCTTCCATGCATTCTTCATGGTCTTTGGTGTAGGGGATGGTTGGTGTCAGCAATTTCTTGGCACTGAGGATGAAACCCTCTGTGTCAACATATCTGTATAGGGAAACAATCATCTTGTAATGATTCATCCAATTATTCACAGGGTCTAAAGCCCTCTTTCCAATAGTAAAATTATAGATTCTGAACTACCTTGGAGTAAATGTACCCTTCCTGTGTGGTGCAAGATGTTCTTTATCAATTGAAATGAGCTGCCCTATAAATTCCATTGCATCTGTCCTTGGTGGCACATGAAATGGTAGTACATGGGGAGGATGGGTACAACCATACACTCTTATCAGTGCAAAATTCTTTTCATAATAAAAATCCCCCTAGTTGTGGTCTCCTAGCCATTTGTCAAGATATTGGCATGGCCTCATTAATTGTATTACTTTGACAGGCAACCTAGTTTTATCAACACCTAGGCACTGAAGCATTGGATATACTATCCAATTTTCAAAAGCACAAAACTCCTATTCTCTGGAGGTGTAGTTCCATACTCTGAGCCAAAATTGAACAGGGTTGGCCTGGCTATGATGAAACCTTTATGGCTATAGATATTGACAGTTCATGAGTGGGAAGTTGTAATACAGGATCAAATGCATAAGACTTGAGTAATGCATAAAATTAGGATGATCCTTCTTTTTCTATATGTCTACAAATCCCTGGTGCATTTGATCTATGATATATTTAATGTAATTATAGTTGGAGGTGGTTTGGAGGCTCTGCATGTCCATCACCATAATTAGAATGTCAGAGGTAATCCTTTCAGCTCCTACATCTTTCCCCAGTACTCTGCATAGTGCATATGATATGTATTTTATGTAGAATCTCAGGTCTTTATAGAAATATGGGGCTGCTCCTGGCAAGGGTGCTATGTAGGTTTTCATCTTCTTAGGAGCATGATGTTCCTTGATCAATTTGGCAGCAATGCCAAACTCTTTGGTATACCTATTTTCTAGGCTCTTCAAGTTTATTTCAGTGGTCATGGGGTAGTATACATTGAAGGCCTTCATGAAATAATTATGGTCCAAGGTCACTAGGGCTTTTCCATTGTCCCTCTTAATTTTCTTGGTTAGGGTATCATACCGAATGGCCAATTATAGAATGAAATCAACATCTACAAAGATGTCGGGAACTATTAACCTGGCTAATCCATATGTCCAAGGGTTTGAAATTGGCATGGGATCATCACTATTATTAAATAAATAATTAAACAATGAATAGCCTAATGAACCTGGGGTTTTTGCATCTCTAATGTAGGATAAATCATCAATCAAGGTATCAACACTTACCTTTCTATTTTGGCTTGACCCTAGAAACAATGTGAGAAATTCATCTGAGTAATTTCTCTTTCCCTTTGATTCATCTTCAACATCATCACTCCTCCCACTAGTAAACACTAGACTCAGGGCTTGGCTCATTTTTCCTTTCTGTGTTGTGAACACACTTTTCTTCACCAATATTGAAACAAATTTTCTCAAAACCCTCACCACCAACTATGAATTCCTCTAAAATATGTAATTCTGAACTCTAAAAACACTACCAATCACAATCTCTATTGAATTCTCAGACCAAAAAATTACCTCTTTGAATCACTTTTTTGCTGGAGATTTTAGTTTTCTCAGAAAATACTGAACTCTCTGTAAAAATTTGTAGCTTTGTAAATTTGGAAGCTGGTAAGAATGAAATGACAACAGATATGTATACTTATAATTGAGAAATCAATGCAGACATCTCTTCAAACTGGTAATTCAATCACTTCACCATCAGTTTTATGCACTGTGACATCAATTTATGGTTCTAGCCGTGGCATTCAAACTAAAAAGTAATCAATTTTTAAATGATTGCTTTTGCATATAAAACCTTATAAAATTCAAGAAAAGATCAAACTCAAATCTAATTGGCTTTCATTAATCATATTTTGGCTACTTTTCCATCTGTCAAAATCTTTGAAATCTTATTGGTCAGCAACTGTCTATTATGGCATTGTAGAAAAGTCTTCATTAAACTCTGGTTTACTTCTGGCAACCTAGCAACTGAGTGATCTCCTTGTCGCTTGATATTCATCATAACTCAAGTTTATTATTGAGACTTAGCGACTGCCATTGGATCAAACTTTTGATCAACGGTTATCTCTATGTCACCTGATCTTTTAACTTGACCCTTCTTCTTATGGAGACATCGTGACTAAGCCTTTTCTTAAATTCTCTTCCACCTTGGGTCACATCTGGAGACTTGGCGACTGTTGTATTTCTTTGTCTTTGAACCAAATTCCTAACTCATGTTTTATCTGGAGACCATGTGACAAACAAATTTAGTCTCTTTATCGCTTGATTTCTTCATCTTTATAATTTTCATTAGGAGACAACATGACTACTGTTGATCTTGTTTTCCTCTACATCCGAAGGTTATCACCAAGTCTCATGATTTTCATGACAAAACCTAATCTTTCTTGTGACTTAATGACTAATGAAGACGTGTCTTACTTTTCTTTTTGTCTCCTGATTGCTAGATACTTTTTGACTTTTCAAATTCATCACGTGACCATGTGACTACCATTTGATCTGGCTTCCATCCAATGTTTGTAGTTGTATCTCTTGATTTTTGAATTAACTCATATTTCTTCTTGCAACTACGTGACAACACTGTTATTCAAACTTACATCTAACTCAAGTTTATCTAGAGATTTGGCGACTGTTAAATCTCCATGTCACTTGATGATTTCTAAACTGCAAGTTTATTCTGGAGACTTGTCAACGACTGTTAGATTCAATCTCTGATGAATGGTTGTCATTGAATCTCTTGATCCTTCACTTAACTTACATTTTATTCTGAGACTTGGCGACAATGGTAAAACCTTAACCTTCTAACTCAACTTATAACCCCGGGTTACATCCAGAGATAACGTGACTGAGTAAACTCGAAGTCACCATATAAAATCACTAAATTTGATCTCATCAAGAGATAACCTGACCACCTTTAGATCATATCTAAGATCAATGGTTTGCACCAAGTCTCGTGATCCTCTGAAGCATATTATTTTCATTAGGAGACTACGCAACCAAATCTTTTCACCAAATCTCTAGATTATATGGAATATTCACTTTTCTTTATGTGACTAAGTGACTTAATGTATAAGCACATGAAAATAACTCAGACATAAGTTATGAAAAAGGTAACATGAAAATAGAAACTGTCTGAGGAATTTAGGGTTTTTTTTTTTTTGTATTTTTGCATAAAAATAAACCAAGGGCTTAGGGTTTTTCACAATTTCAACTAGGTTTAGGGCTAAAAACAATTATCTGCAGGGGTATATAATCATTTTTGACCATGACATCAACTTTCTGAGCATAAGAGAGATAGGAAACTTCAAAATTTTATAGGGCAAACTCAAAAACAAGAAATACAACCAACAATGGCTCTCTCTGAGGATGGCTAAACACAAGTTTATGACAAGAATCTCAGAATCTCTGGTTATAGACCTTTTATTTGATGCAGATTCACCTACTGCTGAAGGGAAACACACAACTGAAAGGGAAACCTATTTATATACATATGATACAAAAATCACTATGGATAAAAACTTTTATCTTTTCAAATGAAGAAAGGCTTCATAAATTGCCCATGCACAGGCAATTCATATTCTTCTCCATTCATATTCTTTAGAAGATAAGAATCTTTGTCAAACCTCTGAGAAATGACAAAAGGTCCAAGCCATAATGACTCAAATTTCTTGTGTTTTCCTTTATCTTCTGCCCTTACATTCCACTGCAAAACTAGATCATTTGGTTGGAATTTTCTATTACTAGACGTTTTTTCAAACAAATATTTCATCTTTTTCTATAACTTGATGTTATGTTTGTGGCTATCCTTTTTGTTTTCATCCAACTCTGTCAACTTCATCACCCTATCTTGCATACTGTCAGAAAGTTCTAATTTTTCTTCTTGTATAAACTGGTATACAAGTAACAAATTATTAACAGACAGTCTTGATTTCATACCATATACAAGTTCAAATTGTGATTTACCTGTTGCTTTTTTAACTGTTATCCTGTCAGTCCAAAGTGCTAATTTCAATTTTGTATGCCATGCTCTCTTATTTTTCTCAAGAGTCTTCTTCAAAATCTTCAATATACTTTTTTACTAGACTCATCTTGTCCATTTGCTTGAGGGTGGTATGGGGATGAATATGACATCATTATCCCATACTTCTCACAAAAATATTTTATCTCATCTGACCTAAAACACATGGTATTGTCCATTACTAAATTTATAGGCACACCAAATCTAGTTAATATATTTTCCATTAGAAATTTGGTGACAACCTTACTTGTTGCCTTTTTTGTGGGGATAACTTCAATCCATTTAGTAAAGTAATCTATGGCTACAAGTATCCAACTGTGTCCACCACTGGATTTTTTTGAAAATTCACCTATAAAATAAATCCCCCACATAGCAAAAGGGGCCTATGCACGTACAGGATTTAGTAACAGATATCCTAAAAAATTTAACTTATTTGTGAACCTTTGGCATGGCTTACATCTCCTAACAAATGCATGTGTATCTTTGAATAAACTGGGCCAACAATAACCAGCTCTAAGGATCTTGTGGACAATAGTCTTGGCAAAATAATGGCCTCCCCAGACCCCAGCATGCATTTCATTTAATATTTTCTCAGGCTGGCTTTGATCTAGACATAGAAATAATACACCATTTCTATCTTTCCAGTATAAATCTCCTTGTACTAAGGTGTATCTCTAAGCCTGTAATCTGAGACTTCTCTTTTGATTATCTATCATAGCATCAGGAAACTTGGCATTTTTTAAAGAAAAATACAATGTCAGCATAGAATGGTTGTTTCTCTATACTTGTAATTGTCTGATCATGTATTTTAGTTTGATTTACTTGTACTAAATTCAAGTTCTCCTTTGTCGTGAGCTTTTCCAAACCTTGACCTCTTACCAATTTTGTAATGTGGATTTCTAGGTTGAATTCCTAAATTTGGTTGATCCACTTACATCTTTTTCCAGTTATTTCTGATTGAGTAAGAATGTCCTTTACTGCTGCATGAGGCACATATGCTAACACCTTAGCACAAACTAAGTATGGTCTAAAATATTTTACAGCCTTTACGAGGTCATATGCTTGCTTTTCCATCATTTCATAATTCAGTTTTGTAGCTTGAAGGGATTTTCTAAAGAAGGGTATTGGATGTTCAAATCCTTCATCATCCTTTTGTAACAAAACAACAACAATAGTGTGAAAAGATAAAGAAAATAAAGAAAAGGGCTTACTGTAGTCTGGTGATTTTAAAATAGGTGCTTCTTGTACTGCCTTCTTTATTCTTTCAAATGCTATTTGAGCTTTTTCATTCCAATGAAATTTTGCATCTTTTTTTAGCAACTTGAAAATTTGTTTGACAACCTCTGCAAACTTACCTATAAATCTTTTGACAAAGTTTATCTTTCCTAAGAAATATTGTACTCCTTTTATATTTTTTGGAGCAGTGACCTTTTGGATAGCCTCTATTCTCTTAGGATCTATCCTAACTCCATATTTGGAAACTATATGTCATAGAAACTTTCCTTCTGTAACTGTAAAATGACATTTTCCAGGGTTTAATAAAACACCCTACTCTAAAGCCTTATTAAAATTTTTCTCTAGATGTTCATAGTGATCCCCTACCTTTTTAGTATATGTAGTCAAGTCATCTTGATAAATAACCATGAATAGATCAATAAATTATTTAAATGCTACATCCATGGCTCTCTGGAAATTTTCTCCTGCATTTATTAATACAAAGGGCATTCTAACATAGACATAGGTTCCCCATGGAGTAGTAAAAGTAGTCTTGAATTGCTCTGATTCTTTCACAAGTACCTAGTTATAACCTAAGAATCCATCCATCATTGATAGCAATTCACAACTAGTTACCTTATGCAATATTGCTTCCATATTTGGTAGAGAATAGTTATCTTTTAAGCAAGCAATATTCAAATTTCTGAAATCTACACATAGTCTTATGTCACCATTCTTATTTCTTTTTGGTACTAAGTTTGAGACCCAAGTTGAGTGTCTGGTTGGCTAAATGATTCTAGCATATTTTAACTTCATCAATTCCTGTTGCATCTTAGGAGCCAATAGAGGATTGATAGGTCTTTGCTTCTGTCTGAGTGGTTTCATGTTAGTTTTGAGTGTGATTTCATGTTGGGAAAGATCCTCTCTATAAGCCTTAAGATCTTCATATGACCAAGCAAAAACATGCTTATGTTTTCTTAGTAGTTTCATCAGGTTGGTTCTAACATGAGATTCTAATCCTTTTCCTATGTAAACTATTTGAGGAGTGGTCTGTGAACCCAAATTTATTTCCTCTAAATCCTCAATCTTGGCATTGCTTATTCCTGATGTTTGTTCACTTTGATTAGTAAACAATGCCTCTAATTCTACCAATCCCTTAGGAATCTGGTTAGAACTAAGCTGGACAACCTCATCCCCCCAGTATACACTCCTTACCATCAATGACTTCAAGCAAATTATTGCAATCTATATGTTGGTCCTCATAATGGTCAAGGCACTGAAGAAATCTAAGGATATCTTGGTCATCCTCAAACACTTTCCAGTTGTAAATGTTATCTAGGACAACTGGTCTTCTTTTCACTTCAAGAATTGATACCCCATTTAAGGTCATGTCATCAGTTTTTAGGGAAACATTAGCCAAGAAATCTGCCATTATATTTCTAGACCTTTCTATCTAGTTAATATTAAAGGCATCAAAGAATTCTAGTTGATCCCAAATGGCATGTCTATACATTTTTAATCTGTCATTCTTTATAGCATATTTGGATCTCACTTGGGCTACTGCTAATTCTGAATCGCCATAGAGTTTTAAACATTTTATACCGTGTTTAGTAGCAATTTCTAGCCCTAGAAACAAAGTTTCATACTCTGCTATATTATTTGTACATTGAAAAGATAGCAGAAAAGAATATTTGAAGGTGGTACTTGATGGAGATATAAATAGAACTCCAGCTCCTGATCCTTCTGTTGAACATGCTCCATCAAAGTACATCTTCCACAAACCATCATTTTTTACAGATAAATCCTTCACCAAAGGATACACATTTTCACACCGGTGATCACTCATTTTGATTCTAAAATTTTCCATGTCAATGTCAAAACAGTAATTAATATCTACATCCTCATGTAATTCTATCATGTAAGGAGTTCTTCCCTCTGTAAACACTTTGACATTATTTCTAGAAATATTGAAAGTAGCATATGATAAATCACAATGTATACTACCTCCCATTGAAGCACTCCACTTTCTTTATAATAGCATACCATAATGTGGTGGAATGTCAACAAAAAGTACACTCATTGTTAAAACTATATTAGGGCATACATCTAGATTATAAGGCATAGCTTCAATGGTACCAATAATCGAGACTTCTCTGGAATCCATTGCTTGACACATCCCATGAGGAGTATCAACTTGTAATCCCATGGATTTCATGATTTCTACTGGCATGATAGTATTTGAATCTCCTAAATCTATCATACAATTTTTTAGCTTCTTACCATTAATCACCAATGTTAGAAAAAATGGATCAACAACTTTTGGAGAAGTAGTTGTATTTAGAAAAATCTAAGGAATCTCATATATCATCACTTAAGGTTCTTTTCCCTTGTTATTTGTTTTCTTTTCAATATGCTCTTTACTTTGAATTTTCACTGAGGGCACACTCTTCAAAACATATAAAACTTTCTCATTGTGTTCTTTTATTTTGCTCATTTCAAGGAATGAGACCTTTACTGCCATTTGAGATAAGCACTATCCCATGTCTATTGTAGTGTATTTTTCATCTGATGTTTTCAGCTTTTCTACAATGATTTTATTCTCTTCTATCTGAATATGCACAACAGGTTCTTCCCTCCTAGATTTCTTATTTTCCACTTTAGGGGAAGAAGAACTTGCCTTTGGTTCTTTAGCCTTTTCTACATGTACATTTTTTTTCTCACTAGCTTTGTTTACAACCTTGACCTTAGGTCTATTTGCATTTTCCCTAGGTCCATCCTTTTTAGGTACATATTTGGCATCTGTTTTGTTTTATTTTATAAAGATGCCCGATGGTTGACTACCAGTACTACCCACAACTCTGTTTCTTAGGTGATAGTTGTTCCTAGCTTTGTTCACTAAGTCAATAGTGATTCTGGCTTTTTCCTCATCAGAGGATTTTCTCACTACTAGAGTTTCCTGACTATTTTGGGAATAAAACCTTATATTGTCATCCCTTTCTTCTTCCCCACTATCTGACAAGACTTGCTGCTGGTGAACTTCAACTCTTCCTTGCGAGCCATATATGTCATGATTCTCAATTTCTTCATCAGAATCCATATCATGACAAGAATATGAATTATTCATACTATAATCACATGTATCATCTTCATCCTTATCTTGCTCCTTATTTGATTTTAAATCTAGAGAGACGACACAAAAGTCAAGATTGTGTGGTGCCTCACAGGCCTCACACCAGAAATCATCATTACACATATGAATAACATTTTTGTCTAAAGGATCAGGGGTCCTATTCTCAATTTTATCTTTTCTAGGTGGAGAAATAGGCTTAGCATCCTTAAATTGGGTACCATAGGGGTAGTTTTGCATCCTAATCTGTGGATTATAATTGTTATTATAGGATTGCTTATTGTTTTGGGAAGCCCTATACTCTTTGTACTCAGGTTCCTTTTGATTGCTTCTATTAAGGCATGGATCCTCTCTTTTACCCAATTTCTCTAATATCCTTATGTTCATTTCTATGTTCACAGCTATTTTATAGGCTTTTGTTAAAGTCCTAGGATTTTTATCCCTCAATGCATAGCCCATTTTTGAATCAAATACATTAAGATAAGTAGCCAGAAAAACCTTTATATCTAGCTTTATCTTTTGGAATAACTTATGCATAGCTCATTGAAATCTTGTATTGAACTCAGTTACCTCTTCATTTGAGTTCTTCCTTATGTTGTTAAACTCATTAAGAAAAAATACCTCATTAGTCTTGTCACCATATTGATCCTTGAAAAGATCAATTAGTTCATCCATCGTTCCTACAGAACCATGAGATAAGCTCCTAAACCATTCCATAGCATCTTCTACTAGAGATTGTACAAATAGATTCATAAGAACATCTTCATGATTAATATTTAAATCATCTATAACATCAAATAATTTTCTTAAATTTTCTTCACAGGTGACAACATTAATACCTAAAATGTTTGGGAGCTTTTCTCCCATATCCTTTGGTATTACATTAGGATAACCTGGAATTCCAAAGAAAGAAAATTGCTTATACCTTTGTGCAGGAAGAGGCCTCCTTTGAAATTTGTCATTCTCCTTGGGAGAAAAGAATTTTCTATGGTCTTTGAAAGAAGAAGCCTTATTTTTTGATGTTGTAGGGTGCTCTGTATCAGCAAAATAAATTTTAGTTGACTGCAAGAAGTCAATTTTTCATTTCATTTCAATGGTAGCAGATTCTTCTTTAGCTTTTTCCAACATCTTAGCCATAGTTTCTTTCTCTTTTCTAATTTTTTCAAGGTCAATGTCTAAGTTGGACATTTTCTCTGTTAGGTTCTTTTGAGCTTTAGGCTTCTCAACTTCTATTTCTGTAGCTTTACTCTTTCCTTTATCTTTGAAGTCTTTAGAACCTAACTTTTGGTGGGTACTGGAAATCTCTTGGTCTCTATGAGACCTCTCTATATTCCTTGCAGTTTGATGTCTAAAGGTTATTTTCATATTCTTATCAACATCTTTCTGCCCATGTTTTTTCTTCTTAAGTTCCTTTTCCCTTTTCATCTATTGAATAAGGGCAAGATGTTTCATGAGGAGTCTTTCTTCCTCTGCAAGCTCATCAGAAGGAACTTCCTTAGAATCTAAACTAATTCTATGTATTCCTTCTCTCTCACTATAGGTGCTGGTGAATGCATAGGTGTCTAGTCGAAGACTTGGGGCATGGGCTTCTAAATATTCTGAGGAACTCTCTTCTTGACTAGACTGGTTATTGTTTTTCCTTATAGTGTTATTCTCTTCACTTCTTGGAGGAGAACCATTTATACTTGCTTGGTTTTTCTTCTGCCTCCAAGACATCCTTTTTTTTGAAGTAGTGGGAATCCTACTATCCAACTCAGCTTCTAGATTGTTTCTCATTCTAGACCTAGTATTCATATTTGAAAATATTTACTTGATTCTTCAGCTGATCATAGAGATTTCACTTTTTAGAGTTGCCACCTAGACTTGGGGAATACTGAACACTATTAGAATGATTTAGGCAATTTTTTACTATAAACTTAATTTATCTTTTGAAACTAGAGATTCTGAATACCTCAAATCAAGACTTTACATTCTCTATCCCCAACATCAACTTAATCTCTAGTTTGAGAAACTTGTTACGCACTGTACCAGATAATCTAGGATACAAAACTCTCTCTTTTTATAGTCCCCAATGGAGTCACCAATTTGTTAGCTCTTTTTCTTGTAGCACAGCCTTGATGTGATAGTATACTTATGTAATTAAAATACAAACTCCTATTTCATACAAGAGAAAGGCTAATTGATGAGGCTATTAGATAACATCTGGGGAAACTATTACCTCCTCCTTCTTTTTTGAGATCTACTGGCTCAGGAAGGTATTACCTATGTATGATTATTGATTTACAATATATTTTAAGTGGATTATCTTCCTACTAATTTTATGAATGTTTCAAATGAATTAATGAAAAGATGACTTTGCAAATGATTATGAATGTCATAATATAGAGTTAAATGAGCCATACTAGTATTCTGATTACAACAAATAGCAAGGTAATAAGGATTCTCATCCTTCTTTTTTTCAATTCTTTATGAACTTTAGGAAGGATAACCTAGTTTGATTCTCTCTCAAAGGAATCAGTAGACCTAATTGTATTTCTTGAACACAATTACTTGAATAGAATGTATATTGAAATGTGTAAATGATTTGATAAATTAAAATACTAGTTTGTCAATGATCAATTACTTAGCCAACTATAAAACCAGTGCCTTAACCTTGGGCTATGAGTTAATATCTTGTATAACTCCACAATAAGGTGATTAACATAACATATGCAACAAAGATAAGATGCCTTACAAATTATCCTCTCTGTACAACTATATCATCAGATCCTTAAAGTAGTGCTAAGCTCTCTGGGGTCACTTGAAATAATTAATCTTTCCTTGAAGGATCTTACAAATGACTGTTCAACCACCTTGTTGTAACCACCTAAATTTGGTCTGTCGCAACTATGGACCCTATTTGCCCTAAGTGTGATCATACCATTGATTTATGTCCAAACGACCTTGTTACTGCTTGGCATAATTCTTTTAATTAATTTAATATCCTAGGTGATTTTTATCACTGATTTATATTAACTATTATAGCCATACAATTCAAATCAATTTTGACCAATCAAATCAAATCAAAATCA
>MU223422.1:235423-248256 GCA_018584345.1 Thuja plicata | reverse complement strand
TAGATATGCAACTGATTACACTCTTTCTAGTTAGAAGGCAATAGGCCGATATTAGTGGTTTTACATGTTTTGACTAACCTTTCAAGCTAATGCAATGACCTATTGAGTGTTTGTGTCATTTTCAAAAGGTACCCAAATACACACACACACTTGTGACCAGTATGCCTAAGTGCCTTACAAATAAACATACAAGAGAAATAATAGTCATGAAAAGAGATAATGCAAGATGCAGAACAAGGATTGCATATATTTGTATTAATGTCTTAAATCTTCAAATACATATAGATAGACAAATAATAAAAAGGCTCAGACAAATTTTAGTAGTCTGCCTTGTAATATATTTCACTTGATCAATTTGGAAGCAATTCTAGACTCTCTCGTATACCTATTTTCTAGGCTATTCAAGTTTATTTCAGTGATCATGTTGTAGTATACATTGAAGGCCTTCATGAAAGAATTACGGTCCAGGGTCATTAGGGCTTTTCCATCGTCCCTCTTAATTGTCTTGGTCAGGGTATCATACCGACTGGCCAATTCTAGAATGAAATCAAAATCTAAAAAGATGTTGAGATCTATTAACCTGGCTAATCCACAGGTCCAAGGGTTTGAAATTGGCATGGGCTCATCACTATTATTAAAGAAATAATTAAACAATGAATAGCCTAATGAACCTGGGGTTTTTACATCTCTAATGTAGGATAAATCATCAATCAAGGTATCAGCACTTACCTTTCTATTTTGGCTCGACCCTAACAACAATGTAAGAAATTCATTTGAGTAATTTCTCTTTCCCTTTGATTCATCTTCAACATCATCACTCCTCCCACTAGTGGATGCTAGACTCATGGCTTTGCTCATTTTTCCTTTCTGTGTTGTGAACACATTTTTCTTCACCAATATTGAAACAAATCTACTCAAAACCCTCACCACCAACTGTGAATTCCTCTAAAATCTGCAATTATGAACTCTGAAAACATTTCCAATCACAATCTCTACTGAATTCTCAGACCAGAAAATCACCTCTTTGAATCACTTTGCTGCTCGATATTTCACTTTTCTCAGAAAATACTGAAGTCTCTGTAAAAATTTGTAGCTTTGTAAATTTGGAAGCTGGTAAGAATGAAATGACAATGGATATGCATACTTATATTTGTGAAATCAATGCAGATGTCTCTTCGAACTAGTAATTCAATCACTTCACTATTAGTTTTATGCACTGTGACATCAATTTATGGTTCTAGCCGTGGCATTCAAAATGACAAGTAATCAATTTTTAAATGAGTGCTTTTGCACACAAAACCTTATAAAATTTGAAAAAAGATCAAACTCAAATTTGATTGGCTTTCATTAATCATATTTTGGCTACTTTTCCATCTATCAAAATCCTTGAAATATTATTGGTCAAAAACTATCTATTATGGCGTCACAGAAAAGTCTTCATTAAACTCTTCTTTACTTCTGGCGACCTAGCGACTGAGTGATCTCCTTGTCACTTGATATTCATCCTAACTCAAGTTTAATACTGAGACTTAGCGACTGTATTTTGATCAATGGTTATCTCTATGTCACTTGATCTTTTAACTTAACCTTTCTTCTTATGGAGACATCGCAACTAAGCCTTTTCTTAACTTCTTTTCCACCTTGGGTCATATCTGGAGACTTGGCGACTGTTGTATCTCTATGTCGCTGAACCAAATTCCTAACTCATGTTTTATTTTGAGACTATGTGACAAACAACTTTAGCCTCTTTATCACTTTATTTTTTCATCTTTATAATTTTCATTAGGAGATAATGCGACTACTGTTGATCTTCTTTTCCTCTACATCTAAAGGTTGTCTCCAAGTCTCATGATTTTCATGAGAAAACCTAATCTTTCTCGTGACTTAACGATTGATGAAGACGTGTCTTACTTTTCCTTCTGTCTCCTAATTGTTAGATACTTTTTCAATTTTCAACTTCATCACATGACCACATGACTACCATCCAATCTGGCTTCCATCCAATGGTTGTCGTTGAATCTCTTGATTTTTGACTTAACTCATCTTTCTTCTCACAACTGCGTGACAATACTGTTATTCAAACTGACATCTAACTTGGGTTTATCTAGATATTTGGATACTATTAAATCTCCATGTCGTTTGATGATTTCTAAACTGCGGGGTTAATCTGGAGACTTTTCGATGGTCGTTAGATTCAATCTCTGATCAATGGTTGTCGTTGAATCTCTTGATCCTTTACTTAACTCACATGTTGTTTCGAGACTTGGCGAAAACAGTAAAACCTTAACCTTCTAAATCAACTAATAACCCCGGGTTACATCCAGAGATAACGCGACTGAGTAAACTCAAAGTCGCCATATAAAATCACTAACTCTGATCTCATCAAGAGATTACCCGACCACCGTTAGATCATATTTGAGATCAACGATTTGTGCCAAGTCTCGTGATCCTTTGAAGCATATTCTTTTCATTAGGAGACTACGCGATCGAAGCTTTTCACCAAGTCTCCAGATTAGATGGAATATTCACTTTTCTTTATGAGACTAAGCGACTTAATATATAAGCACATGCAAATAACTCAGACATAAGTTATGAAAAAGGTAACATGAAAATAGAATCTGTCTGAGGAATTTAGGGATTTTTTTTGTATTTTCAGATAGAAATAACCGAAGGGCTTAGGGTTTTTCACAAATTTCAACTAGGTTTAGGGCTAAAAAAAATTATTTGCAGGGGTATATAATCCTTTTTGACCATGACATCAACTTTCTAAGCATAAGAGAGACAGGAAACTTCAAAATTTTATAGGGCAAACTCAAAAATAGGAAATACAACCAACAAGAGGTTTGAAAGTTAATTCAATCACCGACCCCAAGGTGAAATGCGGTGCATATGTGATTGGATACAGGATATTCTAAGCTAGCAGAGTGAACAACATTGCATGTGGAGCAATTGACACTGCATATAAAATTGTGAAGAAGGGACTGCAACTAGACCTATCTGAGTTGCTACTGAAGCAACTGGAAGAGAATATGATAACAATTAGAACAGCCAGATCTAATACATGTAAGTTTAGCTCCCTCGTAATGTGCACATTCTTCTATTTATAGAACTTCTTGTTGGAGTTAATGGGAAGTGTGTATCGAGAGGGGAGGGGCAAATTAGTACCTCTAAATTTTTTATATCATTTTATCAATTAACCTTTGTGTAATCAATTGTTTATCCAACCGTCTCTTCTATACTTATCTTGATGTAAGATATATCAATTCATAAACTTAGCATGCATGAGAACATTCATAGAAACATTCATGAAAGTAAGTAACACATAACACAAGATATGATATCATAGAAAACCTTGTTAGAGGCAAAACTGTGGTGGGGATGGCACCCACAAAATCTTCACTATCTACAGATTGGAAGGGTCCAGTTAAGGATTACAATTTTGATCACTTATGATGATCTACCCTATTAAGAGTATATGTGGAGACCTATTAAAGTCTACTGTGTTAAGACCTTTTGCAACACTATTGAGTGTGCACTCAGTTAAGAGATTTATAGTTGGATGGTTAAATCCACCTTCCTTGAAAGGATTTTTACACTTTGCTTCACTTGTTAGAATAATAGAAAATTAAAATTTGACCTGAGTGTATGCAATCTCCTATTTTTGATTATAGATCCATTTAATTTTACATGTATAAGTATATCACCTAATGTGATTGAAGAATACCTCTGTTATTCGGTAGCCTCTGTTCTTGGTTATTGATAACTAAATTCACCTTTTGCTATTCTGGTTCTTGAAACTTTCATTCTTATCCATAGATGTACTTGATGGCTACATTCATCCTCTCATTATCCTCTCTCATTTTATTATGAATTATTACAAAATTTATTTATAAGATAGATTGACCTAATCAAGTTTCATGTAAAACAATATTAACTCTAAGATCACATGTTTAGAACTTTACCTTGATTTCCTAGTCTATATGTTTTAAATCAGTTAGACTGATTAAAACACTTACATTCATGTTTCTTGTCCCTAAATAAATGGTTTAAAAAAATATCAAGATTCTATAAATAGAATAAGACTATTTTATCTGACGTGGAAGTTAGATCCACTTTTTGCGGGCTGTAACTGACTTTCAGTTTGTGTCAGTCGGTTATGCTCTTAAGTTAGTTGATTATCTTTTAGGTTCCTTACTTGAACTATTTCTTGGGTTGCACTTCAACTGTTCATTCAGGTTGCACAATAAGCTGCTTGTCGGGTTCCACTGTCAGGTTCCTCTTTATCCTTTCCATTTTGCATTTTCAGTCTTCACACAAAACTATGTCATCGGTTCTCTTTGTACTTAGTAGTTTTTGGTGATCTCTAATATCTGTATTTTTGGTTTTCTCCTCATTATATATTTCAGTGTATGTTTACTAAAAGTGTTCTTTGCATACTAATGGAAAAATAATTTCATCAATCTCCCCCTTTGACATTAGTATCAAAAACTGATATGTGAACAATACTAACAAAATGTTAAATATGTACACCATATATAATCTTTAGTCATTTCATGGTATGTATACCATATATAATCCTTAGTTATTTCATGAATCCCCCTATGTATATGTTGGTATATCATTATACTCCCCTTTTATGTTCTTTTTCTATAGTACTGTATAGCTTCCCTATTTGTACTGTACATATCATTATTTTCCCCCTTTTTTAATATTAAAGGAAAAGGTGTATACCTTATAGTTTATCAAAAATTTGAGAGTGTGAGGACTTCATTTCCTCCATCATTTTCTCCCATTTTTATTTTATGTTCTCTAGAGCCATATGCTCAAGTTTGATCTTTGATTGCATATCGTAGATGCTGTCTGCTATAGACATCTTGGGGGTGGCTATTAGTTGTCTTGCTGAACTAATATGTTGTTGAAGCAGTGTTATATTTGGTAGAAGTTGAGCTTGGAGATTGGTGACCTCTTCCCTCAATTGAGTTTCTTCTTCCCACAATTCCTTAACCGTTTGATTTCCATAATTTTCTCATGATGCAACTTTATTGCATTGTTGTCGGTTGTTAGGCTTTGTGCACTTTCAATTAGATAAAAATCTAACTTAGCTATCTTTTCATTGTGTTCTTGTGTAAATTTACCTAATGTGCACAATTGTCGAATCAAGGAAATAGCTTCAGAAATGATTGGATCTAATTCACTTATGAATTCTAAAAGATTTACCTTGTTTATTGCCACTTCTTGGCTGATCTTTTCAACAAGTTTGGTTTGGTACTTCTACTCTGCTCTCTCTTCTATTGCCTTTTCTGCATCAATGTTTTGCGTTGTAATGGCTTTAGTGAGAGTGGCTAGTTGATCAAGGATTGGTGCATTTATATCAACATCAATTTTAGGTATAATTTGATTCAAAATTTCCCTAGTTGTCTCTAGTACCATGGAGTCTCAGTGCTACTTTCTAAGTTTCTCTTGTAATGCCTTCCTTTGGAATATTACACCGTACTCTTTAAGTGCTTCATAGTCCAATGTAGTTGGGTCACATTTGGGTATCTCAATGATTTCATCTAGAGTGACTTCCAACTTACCCTTTTTGGATTTCTTCTTCTTCTTCTGAGTTACACTTGAATGCATAACGATAGCCAATTTCTCATCTTTGTCTATTGTGGTTGATGAAGTGACTTGTGGTGTTGCCTCTTTTTGCTACCATGAATTGGTGTTAGCTTGTTGGTTTGGATTGGACATCTCCACATTAAACTTTACATTATTTGTAGCAACCTTTTTGGTTTCCTCAGGAGTTTCATCTTTAGGTTTATCTCCTTCATCGATATCCTTATGTACTTCATCTTCCTTTTTTTGTGCATCCTTCTCAGTAGTGTCTTCATCTATTTTCTTTATGTATCCTTCGGTAACCTTGTCAGTTTCGATTATAGTTTGAGTGTCTCCGATGTCCTTCTGATCATCGGTGTTGTCTTTCTTTCCTTCTTCCCCCACATCTTTGGGAATGCTTGAGTCCTTTTCATGTGATTTCTCATTGTCCTAGACTATATTGATGGCTTGCATCAATATTGGCATGTTTCTTGGTATGTTCACCTATGTAGTATCAATTCTGGTGTCCTATTCATCGATCTTGTCTTTGATAATAGTAACATCTTCATCTTTTTGTATTTATTCTACTGGATCATCTATTATGTTAATGACTGTGTTATCCACAATATTGTCCATAGTGGTTTCTGGCCATGTCTCATCTGCAACATCCATGTCCTTGTTGCTAGTTGTGTCCAGTTCTTGTTTATCTAATTCAACTAATATGTCATCTTCTGTATCTTTGATTATTATTTGTTCTTGATTTCCTTGATTCTTGGTTAGAGCTATGTGTGGCTTAGGACTTGTATCCTTTTGAGGAATATCAAGTATTTTCCTCCAATCAGTTTCACTTTCTTGGTCTAGATCTAATAGGTTTCCTTTCAGAACTTGGTAGGCTCTCAAATTTGGTGAGAACTTTTTGGAGTGAGCCTCCATCATTTCTTTGATTTCCTCTATTTTGGATTCATGAGGAATTACTGATACTAGGACTCTTTCCCTAATTTCTCTCTGTGAGTGCAAGGAAAAAGTCCATCTTGCTGACAGTCTATCCCGAAGTTCTTTTGGCATTTTGTTTGCCATTTTTATTGGGAGGTATTTGTATATGCACATCATTTCAATGATTTCCTCCTCAATTTTATTTTGATCCAAGAGATCCAATTTTAACCATTTCTTAACATTCCTATCATTTACATTACCATATTTGATAATTGATGCACAAATTTCATCAATGGTTATAGGAATCTTGATTTTTTCTTCTTCTATATCCTCATCTTCTTGGGTATCCTCAATGTCTTCCTTAGTCCTGATCATCTTCCTTCTTTTTTTTGGCCCTCCTTTCTATATAGCCAGTTTCCTCTTGTAGGTTCTTACTTGTCCTTTCTTCAAGGATGAAGGACTTGAGTCCTTAGCTATTTGGATTCTTGTTCTTGAAGCAGTTGTGGTTCTTGGATTCTTAGTTGGTGGAGGATATGGTGAATCTGACTCTGTAGCGTCAGAGTCATTCTTTTCTGCAGTTCACCGATGGGTGACTGACCCTCGATTTCTTCCTCCTGTTCAACTTCTTTTTCCTATTTGGTTTCTTCTTCTGTGACTAACATTATTTTCTTTAGGTTCTTGACCATTTTATCCTTTTTCCTGTCAATCTTCTTTACAACCAAGCTAGATTTGATTCTTTATTTGGCCCCTTCATATGTTCTGAACTTTGGTTGTTTCTTGTCTAAGGGTTCATTTATCAATGCATTGATTGCATTGGATGCTTGATCAATATTAACCTTATAGTATAATGGTTGTAACCATGATGTCCTTTGTACAATAGGTTTGATGTATGTGTGGTCTATGTAAACCGTGAAACATATATCTTCTTTGAATTTCTTGATAAGTTGCTTAGGGATCCTTACTCTTTTCTCCATTCGGTCCTTGAATCCAGTAAAGTAGTCATCCATGACTGTTACAAAGTTGTCTCCCAATGATTTTATGTATTCACTGATCTGCATGGTGACTGGTCTTGTGGTATCCCATTTTACATCCCCTAATGATGGAAATGATTCTTGGAAGTAAAATAAAATCCACATGATAAGTGAGCCAAACTTACATGTATTTGTCTTTGTAGTTCTGATTGTCTTTAAGTTTTCTTCCAATTGGTTGAGTAGGAGTTTAGATAGATCCAACTAAGTTCCTTTCTTTAGAATTTTATATGGTGTATCCATTTCTCCAGATGCTATTCTATTCATCCTGCTAGCTTGGAAGAATTTATAGCCTAGAACACATTCTTCGAATTTCATTTCATCATCAGTAATAGTGGATACCTTCAGTCCTCTGCCATCACTCTTGGCTCCTGTGTTCTTTTGAATCTTAGCCTTGGGTGGGTGTTTCAATGCCTTTACATTTTTAGTTACAAGGTAACCTGTGACTGCATGAATAAAATCTCGGGTTATCATTTTAGGCTCATCCAGCCATAGCTTGTGATTGTGAATTTTGCTCAGTACTAATCAAATCCACTTAGTTTTGAAGGTCTTCAGGAATAATAGAGAATTAGTGAGACCTTTCACCTTTATGTCTTTGTGTTCATATTTTATGGATCCATCCTCATTACATATATTTTTGGAAGCTTGTTCCACCTCTAAGTCACCAATTTTTGCAATCGTGCAGTGGATGTATGCTCGCACATCTTCGACGAGAAAAACCCTAGCTAATATTCACAAGAATGCTCCAGCATTGTTAGGTTGTGATGCAACCTCAGGGAGTATTTTCTAATGTGGTTCCTCACATATAGAATTCTTGATAAGTTTAACCTTATCCTTCTTGATGTTCTTTTTTTTGGTGGTTCTTGAAGTTGTGGCCATTGTTTCTGACAATTTAGGACTATTTGAAAAATGCGTAAAACATAGTTCTCAATTTTTAGGAACTTACTATTTTACTGCCTCATGGTTTTTGATCTATTTTGGAGTTCCTAGTGGTCAAGTTGACTTCACTCTTTACTTTGGTTGATTCTTGCTCGAAATTGTCTTTGTCACTCTACTCTTGTTGCGGGTGAAGAATGAAGTCACTCCATCAGGTATTTATAGGTGATACCCTAAAAGTGAGTCATTAATGCTTTGCTACTCCTTGGTGTGTGAAGATGGAGTTGTCAGGTTAAGCACTAACTTTTTTCTTTTACCAACGCATTTTGGTGTATTGCAAGAACAACCTTATTAACTTTCTTGGTTATCGACAAGTCTCGGTTTATACTATTGACTTTGCTTTTACATGTTAACTGACGGGTTTTGATAAATGCAGAAAATACAGCTCTAAGTGTATACTGATTAGTTTTGGTATGTATTTCCCGATGAAATGGTTTTCACAGATTTTAACAACTAATTTCATGATGCATCTTTACTTATGCTAATTTTTCTTTTCATCAACATATTATGGAACTGATGTAAAATAATACTTAGAGTAATGCAGTTCCATACTTACTTGTTCTTCTTAGGTGGGGGTGGTGATGTCACCAGATCCATTGGATAGGGTGTCACCAATTGCATTTCTCAGTACTGCTTCATCATTGTTTGAGGCCTTTCTCCACATTTTGTCTCTCATCTTCCAGATGTCTTCAATGGTGTTTCCATTGGGAAATGTGCTTTTTTATTTCATTCATTCTTTGCATAATTTCTTAAGATGACCAACTTTATGACAGTGCAAGCATGCCATTTTGGGGTTAGTCCAGCCTCTAGACTTTCTTGTCCATTGTCTCATACAGTTTGCAGAATGGTGTAGGAGCACCTAGGCAATCCTCATAGCCCTAAAGTTTTGGATTGTATCTAAAATTAGCCAATTTAAAGTGTGTGTTTAAATTGGACCTTAGGAGGTCATGCAAGATGTGTTACTAGGTGGATAGATAGTTAGTATCTAATCCAACCTAGTATAGTTAGGTTTCTTTATTACAATTTTGGTCTAAATGGAAAATTTGGTCTAAATGTGTCCTAGACCCTAGCATAGTAGGAATGATTCTTTTCTAGGAATTTATGAGGTTGGTTCATCAAGCTATAGGGGTTAGAGGACCTAAAAGATAGGGAGAAGGCATAAATGCAAAGATGCCAAAAGTTGCTCAAAAGTTGTCATGACAACATTTGCAATTTTTGCAAATGTTGCATGCAACTCAACAACTTTGGATTCTACTCATTTTAGGAGTGGGAAAGTAATGAACCAAGCCTATAAACAAGGAATAAGCATCTTAAGGATGTATTGGACCCATTTCCTGAGGCATGAGTTTTGTAAGCAAGTTTTTGAATAGTGAAAAGGGACTGCTATTATGTGTTAGTGATATTTTTGAGCATTTGGTGTTACAGAGTATTTTAATAGATTTAATCATAAGACCCAACTATGGATTCATGTAGAGGGTAGTGTTCTAAGAAAATTTCATTTAGGTTGTTAGTCATTTTGAGTTAGTTTTCTATCCGTAGAAAAATAATCCTAAACTAGGTAGTCTGCTGGTGTGATTTAGGGTAACTTTGCTTTCATGGCTCCCCCAAGAAATTAAACCATGGAAAACATAAAAGGTTAAATAAATGCTTAGGGGAGCCACTTTAAATTTTGTATATAGAGGTACAAATTTAGGAGAGATGTTTTTCTATTTATGAGGTCATGCCCTAAGTGAGTCAGGACAACCCAGTTAGGAGTATGACAGGGATAAATCCATTTGCAGAGACAAGGGAGTGTAATGGTGAACTAAACCAAGTGTGGTCTCAATAAGGTTAGGGTCTCATAGGTACCTAGTGTTGAGATTAGAGCCTAACCAATCCATCTGGATTGATTTTTAAAGAGAAATCAGAGAGTTGCTAGTAGAGAGCCAAAATAGGCCTAAAAGCCCTTTTTCTAAGACAATGATGTATGAACATTATGGTACCTTAGACCTTAGAAATATTTTAGGTCTCCCAAAAGGGTATCTATATCTTTGATTAGTTTTTGGAGTTGTGAGTAAGTTTTTAGAGTTAATCCAGAAAAACCCTCTAGATAGGGCTAATAGGACCATTAGGCCTAATAGGACAGTTTGAAGGCAAATAGGGAACTCGACCAAATTGGGATTGAAGACTTATGGGAATGAAGTTGTATGGATGCAAAGTGAACATTATAACCCTATAAATGACCCTTGTGGCAAGAGAGAATTTGGTATGAAGAATTTGGCTTTGTAATTCTTTAAGTCATAGAAAGCATTGAGACAAAACTATGAGATAGTTATCCCTTTGAGTGAAACACAAAATTGAAGACTCCTAAAGAAGAGATAGGAGTGGTCTTAGGTTCATTACCTATAGAATTGAGAGGTCCTAAAGAGATACTATTATCCTAAGTAGACTAGAGAAAAAAAATCTAGTCTAAGAGCATTGTGTAAGCACACTCACAAGGTTACTTCTATCAGATTGGTATCAGAGCCTCTTTGGATCAGGCTTGTGGTTAATATTACAACCAGAGGAATCCATTGGAGAGTCAAAAATGGTAACTAATGCTGAATTAGAAAAGAAGGTAGATGAAAAAGAGGAGGAGAATAAAATACTCCGAGAAAGGTTAGCTCAATTGGAGAAAAAAGTGGATGAAGTTGATGTAAAAGCATATGAAGTGAAGGATAGAATGGAAGGGAAAGGAAAAGAGATTGCCCTTGAAGTTGACCCTGTCCTTCAGGAGGAACCATTTTTGAAAGCCCTAAATGCTATGAGTGGTAAAGCATTGGAAGGAGTTCCTATTTTTCAGTGGAAAAATGCAACTAGAAGTAGTCCTTGATTGGATAGAGGGACTTGAGAACCATTTTGAGTGTGATGGAATCATAGAGGCTCAAAAATTGAAGATTAATAAAGAAAGATTGAGAGGTTCTACTCTCACTTGGTGAAATTTCATCCAAGATGAGAGAGAGAAGGAAGGGACAAGACCAACTGCTTCATGGAAAGCTATGGTAGCAAGAATAAGAGATGCTTACATCCCTGAGGATTATGAAATCCAGCTACACAAGAGAAGACAAGGTCTAAGACATAAGGACCTAGATGTCAAATCATACACTAAATATTTTCAAAGACTTTGTATGAGGTCAAGGGTAACAGAAGATGAGAAAGTGAAAGTAGTAAGGTATATTAATGGCCTCAAATGGACCATTCAAGATGAGATGAGTCTTTTAACTCCAGATATAGTTTATAAGTGCCACCAAATTGCTATCAAGGTGGAGGATAAGTTGAAGAAGAAACAAGACTCCAATAATTCAAGAGGAAGGGGTAGAGGAAGAGACACCAGAGGACAAAGAAGTGGTTATGGAGGAAGAATCTCTAAATCTAAAGGACAATCAGAGACTAATCTCACTGAAAAGCATGAAGGAAACTTCAATAGGGGAAGTTCAAGCAGGGGAAGGAAATCTAACAATAGAGGAAGAGGCAGTAGCTAAGGGAGAGACAACTATTTTGCCAACATGAAGTGTTATCACTGTAATCAGTTAGGAGACCCAGCCTATAGGTTTCTAGAGAAGGGAAATACCTCTCAAGGAGGTGACAAAAGAGTGAACTGTGTTCATGAAGAGACAAGTGGGAATAAGAACCCTGAAGTACCATTGGAATCAGAGGAGGGAGAAAACCTCATGATGAGGAGAACTCTCATAAAAGAACCAGTAAAGGAAGAAAGAAGTCAGAGGAGAGCACTCTTTAGAGTAAAGTGTAAAATGATGGGCAAGGTGTGTAGAGTCATTATAGACTCTAGATCAACTAAAAACTATTGGAATTATATTGAGATGATGTACTGAGAGGGGAGGGGTGAATCAATACCTCTAAAAATTTTCTTGGTTAACCCATTAATCCCTTAGTCATCAGTTTGTACTTTATCTTATCTAACTATTCATCTTTCTTTATGCATATGTAATCATATCATACATTCTTTTGATATGTAACAATAATAGAAACATTCATGAAAATAGATAACACATGACACAAGATATGATATCGTAGAAAACTCCTATTAAGGAAGTAAAACTGCAGTGGGGATTGTTACCCACAAAACTTCACTATCTACAGATAAGAAGGGGCCGGTTAAGGCTTACATTTGGTCACTTTTGATGACCTACCTTGTTAGGAGTATTATAGTGGAGACCTGTTAAGATCTACTTTGTTTGAAGCTTTAGCAACAGTATTAAGTGTGCACTCTGTTAAGAGATTTGGAAAGAACGGTTAAGTCCACCTTCTACAAAAGGATTTTAGATGTGATGCACTTGTTAGAATGCAACTACATAAGTCTTTGATCTGATGATAAATGCA
>MU223422.1:218514-234399 GCA_018584345.1 Thuja plicata | reverse complement strand
TACTTACAACTTTTCAAAAAGGTGGGAATGTGAGGACTTGACTTCCTCCATCATTTTCTCCCATTTCTCCTTCATCATTTCTAGAGCCATGTGCTCTAGTGAAATCCTTACATGGATATCATAGATGCTGCCTACTACAGACATCTCTGGGGTTGCTATCAGATTTCTTGCTTCAAAAATATGTTGCTATAGAATTGTAAGATTTGGTAGAATGTGTGCTTGTAGTTCAGTGATCTCACCTTTGAATTGAGTCTCAGCATCCCATATTTCTTGCCTTATCCTGTTTGCCTCAATGACCATGTCATGATGTGCCTTTATGCTATTATCTTGTGAGGTTAGGCTTTGTGCACTCTGTGTGACATCTGAATCAATTTCTACTAGTTTGTCACTATTTTCTTTTCCATATTTCTCTAGTCTGCACATTTTTTGAACTAAGGTGATTGCTTCAGCAATCATTGGCTCTAATTCATCACTGAGTTCTAAGAGCTTTACCTTGTTCAGTGCCACTTCTTGGCTGATTTTATCAAGTAGCTTGAATTGATATTTATTTTCTTCTTGCTCGTCCATTGCTTGATCTGCCTCTATACCTTGCTCTATTATAGCATCGGTGAGAACAACAATTTTTTCCTTGACTGAATTATTTTCATCAATTTTCACTTTAGGAACCAGTTGGTGGAGTATTTCTTTAGCCTTGTCAAGTGCCATGTTTTCTCTGTGTGTTTGGATCATCTTCTTCTGTATAGCTTTCCTCTGACAAAGTACTCCAAACTCTTGAAGTTTGTCACTGTCCAATGTGGTTATGTCCCAGTTTGGAACTTCAATGACTTCATCAAGTGTCATAGCCAATATATCCTTCTTTACTATTTTCTTCTTCTTCTTCTTCTTTGGATGGGTGGCAGTGGCAGATTGATGTAATACCATTTGTAAGGCTTGAGACTGGGTTGACTTAGTTGGTGAGTGTTTAGAGGATGAGGCATACATTTTTACATGTTCAGTGTCCACCTGTCGGTTTGGTGAAGATGTCTCCTCATGTACCTTAGGTGTATCTACAGATGAATCTTATTTTTGTTTTATTTCCTCATTTCTCTTAAATTCCTCACTCTTATCTTTCTCTTCAACCTTTCTCGATGTATCCTTTGTTGTTTTATCTGCCTCTTGCTGTTGTTCTTTCGATACATCTTGTTTCTCATCAGTTGCATCCTTCATTTCAGTGTTTGTATCCTTAGGAGTGTTGGATGCACCTTGGTTTTCATTGGTATCCATATCCTTGGGTATATCATCATATTTCTTAGATGATTTATCTTGGCTTGACTATATATCAATAACATCTATTAATATATGCATATTTGTCAGTGTATTAACAGTTGCAGTGTCAATAGCTATGTCCTATTTGTCGGTCTTACCCTCTACAGTATTGATGTTATCATCTTTTTGGATCTCTGCTGCAAGGTCTTTTCTTGTAATGGTGTCAACACTATTGTCTAACCATGAATCATCATTCATATCAACATCTAAGTTACCATTTATTGAAAGTTCCTCTTTGGTAACTTCTTCATCCTCCAAGTTTATGTGGATGGGGGTTGTTGGTACTTGATCATCTTTACCATCTGTTGGTCATTCCTCATCTATAACTTCAATTTGTTTTTGGCCTATGGTTTGTACCTCTTCATTCTCCAACTCAACTGTTGAGTGACCTGTTGTGTTGATAGGTTCCTTTTCAGGACTACTTTCCTCATCAGGTTTTAGTAGTCCACTCCATATTTTGTGAGTGTCTTCTTCTAGATCTATAAGATTTCCTTGAAGAAATTTATATGCTCTCATTTTTGGTGAGAATTTCTTTGTATATTTCTCCATTACTTCATTGATTTCTTCTTTTGTTGATTCAATAGGCATAAGAGAGACTAATACTCTTTCTCTTATCCTCTTCTCCTCATGGAGTGCAAAAGTGAATCTAGAGGATATCTTATCCAAAAGTTCTTGTGGAACATCTTGTATTGTGAAGTGTAGTGGGACATAATAATGTCTACACATCTTAGCAATAAGTGCATCTTCAATATTATTTTGTTCTTCTGTATCCCATCTTAACCATTTCTTGATTTTTGGATGTCCAACAGATGCAGCTTCTGAAATATACTTACATATGCTATCAATGTCATTAGATGGAGATGTAACCTTTGCTTTTTCCTTTGCTAGTCTGATAGCGTCAGGTTCATCCATAGCTGAATCTTCTATGTCCTCATCAGTCTGAACATATTTCCTCCTCTTTGTAGGTGCCCTAGCTAGTTGATTATCCTTTGTAGGTGTAGGTTTCCTCTTGTACACCTTCCCTTTTACCATGGGAGAGGGAATAGCATCTTGTGCTATTTGGCTTCTAGTTCTAGCCTTTTTAGATGGAGGAGGAGGTGGTGAATTAGATTTCTCTTCCTCTGATTCTTGTTGCTCTTCTATTTCACTGATGGGAAGATGTTCCTCGGTGTCTTCCTCCTTAATTTTTTGTTCCTCCTTGCCTTCTTGTTCCTCCTTACCCTCTTCTTCTTCTTCACCATCATAAGATATATTCAAGTTCTTTTTCAAATTGTTTACCATTCTTTTAGATTGCTTGACAGCCTTCTTGACAACAAGAGTTGATTTAATCTTTAGTTTGGCTTCCTCATATGTGCCAAATATCAGTTGTTTGTTGTCAATGGGTTCATTTAGTAATGCCCGAATGCATTCTTTTGCTAATCCTATTTTAATTTCATAATCAAGCTTTTCAAGCCATGATTTCCTAGGAATTACAGCTTGAATGTAGGTGAAATCTGTATCCACCATAAAACCAATATCTTCTTTGTATTCCTCTATCAGAATTTCAAGAATTCTACTCCTAGCTTGTAGCATTTCCTTAATGGCTTTGAAATAATCATGCATTACATTGTCAAAGTCTATACCAAGTGATTCTATGAATTCACTTATTTGCATGGTGATTGGTCTACTTGTGTCCCATGCTACTTTTCCTATTGAAGGAAAGTACTCTTTGAAGTAGAAGAATATACACATTATAAGGGAACCAAAATTACATGTGTTTGTCCTTCAGGACCTTATGGTGCACATGTTCTCCTCAAATTGATGCAATAGGATCTCTGCCAGATCCATCTTCTTCCCCTGTTTGATGATCTTATATGTTGTGCTCATTGCAGTGCTAGAGATGTTGTTCATTCTGCTAGCTTGGAATGTCTTATATCCAACTATGCATGCTCCAAATTTCAGCTCTGCATCAGTAATAGTATTTACTTTCAGTGCCCTCTTGTCATATTTTGCACCGATTAACCTTTCCACTTCTGCAAGGGGTGGATGTTTGTGAGCCTGAGGTTTATCGGTTGTTGGATAACCAATCACGACATGTATAACATCCTTTGTTATAGCCTTGGGTTTGTTCATCCATAGATAGTTGTTTTGGACTCTGCTTAGAACAATTTTGATCCATTCTATTTTGAAAAACCTAGGAAAATGAAGTGCATTTGTCAGTCCTTTCACTTCTAAGTGTTTATGCTCTTCTTTGAGCTTTCCACCTTCATCAAAAAGTACCGCATGGGTGTTATCAAGGTCCAGATCTCCTATCTCTAAGATCTTATAGTGAATATAGGACCTAACATCCTTGACCAATAAAACCCTAGGTGGGATTCGGGAGAATGCCCTAGAATTGTCTGGTTGAGAGGCTATCTCAAGATGTAACTTATATTTTGGTTCAACACATGCCCCTCTACTAAGAAGTCTGTAAGGTTTCTTCTTGTCAACCTTGATTTTCTCTACCCTAGATGTTGATGCCATCATATTTGAAATTTAGGGCTTTCCATAAATCAAAATAGTGCTATCAGTGAGTGGATTAACTTACTGAATGTCTGTGATCTCCTTTGAATTTGAATGCTCAGTGAATTCCTTCTGCTGGGTCACTTCTCAAATTGCACAAAAATCACTCTGCTCTACTCAAAAATTGTGGGTGCAAAAATGAGCTTGCTTGTCAGGATTTTATTCCTTTTTGGTGCCTTAAGTTGTCATAAATGCTTACCAATTTGTCGGTTTATGAAGACTAATTTTTTTGGTAAAGACATTCATAACTCTGTCAATGTCTATGCAAAGCGTCAGGGTAGCTAGCGGTTTGAAGATTTCACCAATGCTCGTCGGTGATGTTGTGATGCCATCTTTTATAGATTCAGTGTTTACCAATATCCATCAGGTTACACTCAGCTTGTGTAATGACCGATACATTCTTGTAAGTGATGCTAACTTTTCCTGTGTGTGTTCACCGATGTAGATTGTGCCCAATAACTGATGGTTTCTTTTCAACAGTTTAGTACATAACAATGTATTGCATCTTTATTCATGCTAATATTACAATATGAACTATGTAGAATGGAACCGATGCATAGTAAAACTTGTGATAATGCAGTTCCATACTTACTTGTGCAATCTAGTTAGATGTAGTGATGTCACCAGATCTAGTGGATGGGATGTCATCATTTTCAATGATTGTACTAGCACCTTCAGTGTTTGTGGCTTTTACCCACATCTTGTTTCTCATTCTTTTGATGTCATCAATGGTGTTTCCATTGGGATGAGTATTTGTGTCTGTCAATCGGTCTTTGCAATATTTTATCACACGTCCAACCTTATGACAGTGTAAACATGCCATACCTAGATTGGTCCATCCTCTTGACCTTTTGGTCCATTTTCTCATACAGTTGGCAGAAATATGACCAAACCCTCCACATGTTGTGCAATTTACCCATGTGTTATAGTCCCAAACATATGAGTTATCTTCTCTTGCTGGTTTGTAGCTTTCATCATTCTCCTTTGGAGTCCATGCTTTGTTATTCTTTTTCTAGCATTCCTTATGTGTATGTCCATTCATCTTGCATGTAGGACAATACTTGTCCATATAGGTTTTTCTCTTTGGATTTATCACTTTGGATCTACACTCATGTGCCTTGTGTCCTTTCTTTTGACATTTATAACAATTAACAATAAAAGTAGATTGTGCTTGAGAAATACCTTTCATTTTGCTTCTACAAATGTTTGAGGTGTGGCCTGGTTTTCCACAGTGATTGCATGATAGCTTCTTGGATCTTGGGGTTGTGAAAGAATTCCTCTTATCATATTGATTAGAGAATTCTCCATTCTTGTTGTATCCTAATCCTATGTAGTTTTTGACTCTTCTTTTTCCATCAAGAAAATCATCCATCCTTTGGTTGTTGTCCTTAGCCTTTTTGATCAATTCGTTGTGCTGATTTTGGACTTTGATTTCATGCTTCAATTTTTCATTCTCTTCTCTCAGCTCACCAATGATTTGTATTCTTTAAATGAGTTCTATATTTAATCTATTTGCTTCTTGACTCATAAGAATAATCTGATTGGTCACCTTGTGGTGATGCTTAGTGAGTCTTATAATTTCTGATTCTTTCTCTTGTAGTTTCTCTGTAATTTTCCTCCTATCATCAATGGCTAGTGTTCTTTCATTTTCAGCTTTTCTAGCATCATTCATAACATCAATTATTTTTACCATTTGAGTTTCTTGACCAATTTGCAACATCTTGATTTGATTTGTCAAATATAGATTGATCTCCTTCATACTTGTAATTTCTTCAATTGATGCATTTGAAGCTTTGCTCAATGATGATTCTGCTGTTTCAAAGTGCTCTTGTATTTCCATTTCTTTGTAGTCTTTCTCATTCAGCCTGGTTGCCATAATTTGTCTTTCATCAAGAAGTTTTCTCAGCTTTATCTTCGCCTCCTTATACTGCTGATAGTTTATTTGCATTTATAACTGCTCATTCTCAATAGTCATGTCCAGTCTGAACTTGTCCATTGTTCTGATCTTTTCTCTCAAGTCTTTAATCTTTTCAAGAGAGAGACTTAGCTCTGATACGAATTGTTGGAATTATATTGAGATTATGTACTGAGAGGGGAGGGGTGAATTAGTACCTCTAAAACTTTTCTTAGTTAGCCCATTAATCCCTTAGTCATCAGTTTGAACTTTATCTTATCTAAATTTTCATCTTTCTTTATGCATATGTAATCATATCATACATTATTTTGATATGTAACAATAATAGAAACATTCATGAAAATAAATAACACATGACACAAGATATGATATCGCAGAAAACTCCTGTTAAGGAAGTAAAAACTGCGGAGGGGATTGTTACCAACAAAACTTCACTATCTATAGATAAGAAGGGGCTGGTTAAGGCTTACATTTGGTCACTTCTGATGACCTACCCTATTAGGAGTATTACAGTGGAGACCTGTTAAGATCTACTTCATTTGAAGCTTTAGCAACACTGTTAAGTGTGCACTCTGTTAAGAGATTTGGAAAGAACGGTTACATCCACCTTCTATAAAAGGATTTTAGATGTGATGCACTTGTTAGAATGCAACTACATAAGTCTTTGATCTAATGATAAATACAATCTTCAATTGCTGATAACAGATCCTATAAAGCTTCATACATATAAGTAATCATCCTTCCATGATTGAATAGTACCTTTGTTTGCTCGTCGGTAGCCTTTGTGGGTTCTTGATAATTGATATACTTTGTTTCTGATCTTTGCATGAATTTTGCCTTCTTCTCCTTAGATGCTCTTTGTGTCTATCAATAATAAAGAATTCATGTACTCACAATTGAGTATGAACATCTATTTATACTAGTTAGGTTCAATTCTTGATTCATGCATCGCAAGTTAAATCTAGATCCAAGGTTTACAACTTGACCTTGATCTTTAGTTAGATATGCTTTAGATCCATTAGGATGCTTTAAAGCATTTACATAAAGCTTTCATGATCATCTAATATGATTCAAAACAAAATAAAACTCTATAAATAGAATTACATTGCTTTAATCATCGTGTAAATCTCAGATCCACAATTTGTGGGTTCTTGATCTGTCTGTCAGTTCTGATGGTCGGTTTTCTTGATCGTCGGTGTTCCTTTCTTGAACTGGTCATCGGGTATGCCTTTTCTATTTCTATCAGGTTAGTTCTAAAAACTGTGTGGCTGGTAATGCTTGTGGTCGCTGGTGATGCTTGTGGTCACCGTGATGCTTGTCACTTTTATACTTAGCACTTTTCTCAAAATTCTTTGTTCTGTCGGGTATGCTTGCATTTCACCGGTACTGCTTGTGGTTCGCCGGTAATGCATGCTATCTACTAGTAATGCTTTTTGTCTATGTTTTTCAGTGAGTATACTAATGGAAAAATATTTTCATAAAAAACATAGTGTCAGAAGAGGCAGCTAGTAAGATGAACATGACAAGGATACCCTACACCAATCCTTATAAGGTCACATGGCTCAACAAAGGACAACATGTCCTAGTTAATGAGAAAGCTTGGGTGGAATTCTCCATTGGGAGATACAAGGATAAAGTTTTGTGTGGTGTATTACCTATGGATGAATTTCACTTTATCCTAGGTAGACCATGGCAATTTGACCGGATGGCCATGCATAATGGAGTGAAAAATTCCTACACTTTCAAGAAAGACAATTTGACATACAAAATCCAGTCACTATTGGAGGATGAAAAAGTGAAGTCTACTGGTCCCAATGTTCTCATTGTGGGTGAAAAGGAGTTCTTAGAGACTCTAGATGAAGGAGAAGGAGTTGTCTTTGCACTGGTGTTGAAGCCAAAGGAAGTTGTATACAAACCAAAGAAGAGGACAAAGTTGCCAACAGAAGTTCAAGAGATGCTAGTAAAGTATCAAGGGATAGTCAGTGATGGAAAAACATCCACCTTACCACCTAAGAGGTCTATAAGCCACCAAATAGACCTAATCCCTCAAGCTACCCTACCCAATAAGGAAGCCTATAAAATGAATCCGCAACAGAATGAAGAGATTGCTAGACAAATCCAAGAACTTTTAGAACAAGGTCTTATTAGAAAGAGTATTAGCCCTTGTGTCGTACCCACAGTCGTAGCACCTAAGAAAAGGGGGAACTTGGAGGTTATGTACAGAATCTAGAGTGATCAATAGGATTACCATTAATTATAGGTTCCATATCTCTAGGATAGAAGATGTAATGGACTATCTAGGAGGAGATAGATACTTTACAAAGATAGACCTAAAAAGTGTTTATCACTAGATAAGGGTGAATGAAGAGGATGAGTGGAAGACAACCTTCAAAACCACAAAAGGACTATATGAATGGCTTGTCATGCCATTTGGGTTATCAAATGCCCCATCAAAATTCATGAGGTTGATGAATGAAGTACTTAAAGAGTACAATGGTAATTTCATAGTGGTCTACTTACATGATATACTCATCTATAGTAAGACAAGGGAGGAGCACCTCAAACACTTGGAATTGTTTTTTAAGAAGCTGCAAGAGGAGAAGTTGATGATCAACTTAGAAAAGTGTGAGTTCATTAAGACAAAGCTGGTATAACTTGGTTTTGTGCTATCATAGGGTAACTTAAAAATGGATCCAAACAAGGTTGAGGTCATCATCAACTGGCCTACTCCAAGAACAAGCACTAAGGTAAGGAGATTTCATGGTCTTGCACAATATTATAGAAAGTTTATCAAACAACTTAGTGCAATATGTGATCCTATGTTAGATACAATTAAAGGAGGTATAAAGACTAAATTTGTTTGGAATGAGCAAGCTAATAATGAATTTGAGCTACTGAAAAAGAATATTACAACCCAACCCATTTTGGTGTTTCCAAGTTTTGAAAAATTGTTCACACTGGAATGTGATGCCAACAATGTGGTAATTGGAGTTGTCTTAAGCCAGGAGGGAAGACCAGTGGCTTTACATTCAAAGAAGTTGAGTGAAGCTAAGAAGAAATATTCTTCTTATGACCTAGAGATGTATGCTCTGATCCAGTCACTAAGAAAATGGAGGCATTACCTATTTCCAAAGGAGTTTATTGTCTATTCTGACAACCAAGCCTTAAGCTTCTTGAACTCACAAGACAAATTGAGTCATAAGAATATGAAGTGGGTTGAATACCTACAAGCATATACATTCAAAATCAAACACAAGAAAGGGTTGTAGAATAAAGTTGCAAATGCTTTGAGTAGAAGAGCATTGACCATTCAAGAGATTCAACTACAGAGTATTAGAATTGACAACTTCAAGGACATGTATGATGAAGATGAGGACTTTGCAGACATCTACAAGGTATGTTAAGAGTATAAAAACCACTTTCATAGTCAATACTCTGAATTCACTTTGTAGTCTAGTCTATTGTTTAAAGGGGGTCAGTTGTGTGTCCCTAGGGGGTTTATTAGAATGAATATCATACAAGAGAAATACAATGGTGCACTTAGTGGCCATTTTAGGGTTAATAAAACTCAAGAGTTAGTCCAAAGATTCTATTTTTGGCCCAAGATGAACTTGGATGTGAAGAGATATGTTGAAGGTTGTTTTATCTGTCAGAACGCCAAAGGAACATCTACAAATGTAGGCCTATATCAACCCTTACCCATTCCAACTAGTCCATGGCAATGTCTAAGCATGGATTTTGTGGTAGGTTTTCCCAAGACTAGACAAGGAATGGACAATGTTTATGTGATTGTAGAAAGATTCAGTAAGATGGCTCACTTTATGCCATGTAAGACAATGAATGATGCCAGTCAGATAGCTTCTTTATTCTTCAAGGAAGTTGTTAGGATTCATGGTTTACCACTACGTATAGTGTCTGATAGAGACACCAAGTTTATGAGCCACTTTTGGAAGACTCTTTGGAAGAAGTTGGGCAGTGACTTATCATTTGGATCTGCCTACCATCCTTAGTCAGATGGTCAGACAAAGGTAGTAAATAGGAGCCTTGGCAATCCCCTTAGATGTTTGACAAAGGAGTATGGTCAAACATGGGACCAACTCATAGGCCAAGCTGAATATGCCTACAATGATACTGTTAACAAGACCACAGGGAAAATCCCTTTTGAAATTGTCTATGGAATTCATCCTAGAGGCATTCATGAACTCAGAGAACTCAAAGAAGGAGCTAAAGGAATTGGATATGCTGAGGATTTTGCATATACTATGCAAGAAGTCCATGAAATAGTCAGGAAAACTCTCATTGAGAATACAGAGAAGATCAAGAATAAAGTGGATGAACGAAGAAGGGATGTCCAATTCAATATTAGAGATATAGTAATGGTTCACCTTAATAAGGCAATACTTTAGAAAGGATCACCTCATAAACTTTAGATGAGGAGAATTGTTCCATGTGTCATCCTAGATAAGTATGGGGAAAATGCCTACAAGGTGGAACTTTTGGAGGATTTGGGTTTATCACCAGTCTTCAATGTTGAAAAGTTGGTACCATACAAAGGCCCAATCCTTGATGCTAATTAGAGTTTGAATGATGTAATCTAGGAGGTTGAAGAACTATAGTTGCCATCTACACCAATCAAACAAGCAGAGAGTATTCTAGATTCTAGAGTTTAAAATAAAACCAGGAAGAAGGAGTATAAAGAAAACTTGGTAAAATGAAAAGGAAAAGCTGATGTAGATGCTATGTGGATCAAGGAAAGTGAGTTTAAAAAGTTGGGGGTTGACACCAACTTACTCAATCCAAGGGTGGATTGAAGTCTTTTGTTTAGGGGAGGATGGTGCAGGAGCACCTAGGAAATCCTCATAGCCCTTAAGTTTTGGCTTGTATCTAACCTTAGACAAGTCAGAGTGTGTGTTTAAATTGGACCTTAGGAGGTCATGAAAGATGTGTTACTAGGTGGATAGATAGTTAGTATCTAATCCAACCTAGTATAGTTAGGTTTCTTTATTGCAATTTTGGTCTAAATGGGAAATTTAGTCTAAATGTGTCCTAGACCCTAGCATAGTAGGAAAGATTATTTTATAGGAATTTATGAGGTTGGTTCATCAAGATATAGGAGTTAGAGGTCCTAAAAGATAGAGAGAATGCATAAATGCAAAGATGCCAAAAGTTGCTCAAAAGTTGTCATGACAACATTTGCAATTTTTGCAAATGTTGCATGCAACTCGACAAATTTGGATTCCCCTCATTATAGGAGTGGGAAAGTAATGAACCAAGCCTAGAAATAATTAAGAAGCATCTTAAGGATATATTAGACCCATTTCCCGAGGCGTGAGTTTTGCAAGCAAGTTTTTGAATAGTGAAAAGGGACTGCAATTCTATGTTAGTGATATTTTTTACCATTTGGTGTTACAGATCATTTTAATGGATTTAATCATAAGATCCAATTGTGGATTGATGTAGAGGGGAGTTTTATAAGACATTTTTATTATTTTTATTTGTTTTGAGTTATTTTTCTATCTGTAGAAAAATAATTCTAAACTAGGTATTCTACTGGTGTGATTCATGGTAACTTTGCTTTCATGGCTCCCCCATAAAATTAAACCATGGAAAAAATAAAAGGTTGAATGAAATGCTTAGGGGAGCCACTTTACATAGTGTATATAAAGGTAGGAATTCAGGAGAGATGTTTTTTTATTTATGAGGTCATGCCCTAGGTGAGTCAGGACAACCCAGTTAGGAGTATGACATGGATAAATTCATTTCCAGAGACAAGGGAGTGTAATGGTGAATTGAACCAAGTGTGGTCTCAATAAGGTTATGGTCTCATAGGTCCCCAGTGTCAATCTCAGAGCCTAACCAATCCATATGGATTGAGTTTTGAAGAGAAATCATAGAGTTTCTAGTATAGAGCCAAAATAGGCCTAGAAGCCCTACTTTCTAGGACAGTGATGTAAGAACAAGTTGGGGACCTTATACTTTAGAAATATTTTAGTTCTCCAAAAAGGGTATCTAGATCTCTAATTAGTTTTGGGAGTTGTGAGTAAGTTTTTAGAGATAATCTGGAAAAACCCTCTGGATAGGGCTAATATGACCATTAGGCCTAATAGGACAGTTTGAAGGCAAATAGGGAACTCAAAAAAATTGGGATTGAAGACTTATGGGAATGAATTTTTATGGATTCAAAGTGAACATTCTAAGACTATACATGACCCTTGTGGCAAGAGAGAAGTTGGTATGAAGAATTTGGCTTTGGAATTCTTCAAGCCATAGAAAGCATTGAGACAAAACTATGAGATAGTTGTCCCTTTGAGTGAAACACAAAATTGAAGACTCCTAAAGAAGAGATAGGAGTGGTATTAGGTTCAGTACCTATAGACTAGAGAGGTCCTAAAGAGCTATTGGGATCCTAAGTAGACTAGAGAGAACAAAATCTAGTCTAAGAGCATTGTGTAAGCACACTCACAAGGTTACTTCTATCACATAAATTTGACCAAATCTTCCACATGATGTGTAATTTGTCCATGTGTTGTAATCCAATATATACTGGTTACCAACTCTTTTTGGTTGATATACAATTTCTTGACCTTTAGGCTTCCATGCTTTCTTTTTCTTTTTCCAGCATTCAAGAGTGGTGTGCCCATTCATTTATCAAGTAGGACAGTATTTGTCCATGTAGGTTTTGTTCTTTGATTATTTCATCTCAGACTTACATTCATATGCTTTATGTCCTTTCTTGTTACATTTATAATAAAATCCTATGAAAGAAGATGTAGTTTTAGGAATACCTTTCATTTTGCTCCTGCATACATTTGATGTGTGGCATTGCTTTCCATAGTGATTGCATGTTCACTTTCTTGGTCTTGGATTTGCATAGACATTCTTTGGATTAGTTTGATTGGATGATTCTCCATTCTTGGTATAGCCTAGACCGTTGTTGTTTTTGAATCTTCTTTGTCCATCAAGAAAATCATCCATTCTTTTATTGCTTTCTTCAGCCTTCTTGATAATTTCATTATGTTGTTGTTGAATTCTTAGTTCTTGTTTGAGCTTTTCATTTTCTTCTCTTAGTTCACCGATGGATTTTATTCTTTCAATGAGTCCAACATTCATTTTTCTTGTCTCATTACTCATAAGAATAATCTGATTTGTGATCTCATGGTGATGCTCTGTAAGTCTTTGAATTTCAGACTCTCTTTCTGTTAACCTTTCAGTGATCTTTCTTCTGTCATCAATTTTCAATGTTCTATCTTGTTCTGCTTGCCTAGAATTTTTCATGACATCAATCATCTTTATCATCTCTATCTCTTGACCGATTTTCATAATTCTAACTTGTTCTATCAGATGCTAATTTGCTTCAGTTAATCAGTACCATTAAAACTTTTATATCCTTTTATGAATTAACCTTTGTGTAATCAATTTTTTATCCAACCATTTGTTCTATACTTATCTTGCTGTAAGATATATAAATTCATAAACTTATCATGCATGAGAACATTCATGGAATCATTCATGAAAGTAATTAACACATAAAACAAGATATGATATCATAGAAAACCTTGTTAGAGGCAAAACTGCGGTGGGGATGGCACCCACAAAATCTTCACTATCTACAGATTAGAAGGGGCTGGTTAAGGCTTACAATTTTGATCACTTTTGATGATCTACCCTGTTAAGAGTATCTATGGAGACCTATTAAAGTCTACTCTGTTAAGATCTTTTGCAACATTGTTGATTGTGCACTCGGTTAAGAGATTTACAGTTGGATGGTTAAATCCACCTTCCTTGAAAGGATTTTTACACTTTGCTTCACTTGTTAGAATGAGAGAAAATTACAATTTGACTTGAGTGTATGAAATCTCCTATTTCTGATTATAGATTCATTTAATTTTACATGTATAAGTATGTCACATAATGTGATTGAATAATACCTTTGTTTCTCGGTTGCCTCTGTTCTTGGTTCTTGATAACCAAATTCACCTTTTGCTATTCTGGTTCTTGAAACTTTCAGTCTTATCCATAGATGTAATTGATGGCTACATTCATCCTCTCATCATCCTCTCTCATTTTATAATGAATTATTAAAACATCTATTTATAAGATAGATTGACCTAATCAAGTTTCACGTAAAACAATATTAATTCTAAGATCAGAGGTTTACAACTTTACCTTGATCTCCTAGTCTATATGTTTTAAATCAGTTAGACTAATTAAAAAACTTACATTCATGTTTCTTGTACCTAAAGAAATGGTTTTAAAAAAAAATCAAGATTCTCTAAATAGAATAAGACTATTTTATCTGACGTGGAAGTCAGATCCACTTTTTGTGGGCTGCAACTAACTTTCAGTTTATGTCAGTCGGTTATGCTCTTAAGTCAGTTGACTATCTTTTGAGTTCCTTGCTTGAACTGTTTCTTGGGTTGCACTTTGACTATTCTTTTAGGTTGCACTATAAACTACTTGTTGGGTTTCATTGTTGGGTTCCTCTTTATCCTTTCCATTTTATATTTTTGGTCTACACACAAAATTGTGTCGTCGGTTCTCTTCTTACTTAGCAGTTTTCAGTGATCTCTGATATCTATATTTTCAGTTTGCTCCTTGTTCTGTCTTTTGGTGTATGTTTACCGAAAGTTTTCTTTGCATACTAGTGGAAAAATAATGTCATCACTTCTTTCCTTCTATTGGTAATGTCACTCGGGACACAAATCGACCAATCACTTCACAGATTAGTGATTTCATTAAGTTAGTAGGAGATAACTTCACACCTTTAATGGATGGCTACTTTTCCACATTCAAGGCTAGGATGGAGAAAAGGATGAGAATCCTTTCTCAAAAAGTGGATAAATACAAGGATGAGATATGTTTTTAGTGGGCAATGACACCACTCTCATCGAACCTGCACAACTGAGAACAACATGGTTACCACCATTGGTGTGAGGCCTACCCCAGTCTGACCTAATCTTAACACTATTTCTCATTTATATGTTCTCTTGTTAATTAAGATTTTGTTATAGTTGGACTATTGGGATGCATGAATTATTTATAGATCTGTTGAATCCTTTTCTTGTAAACAACACCTGATTACGTAATCGGGGAATCTATTAGATACTTTGTGTGAGTGATGTAGACTTCTGTTTAGGATTTAGTTTTGATGGTTTAGTATATTGGATTAGTAAGTGGATGTAGATAATATCAATATGTAGATTTATTAAGAGTTATGTTTATCCATATAGATTAGATGCATATATTGTTTAAGTTAAATGAACCATCGATGCAAATGTGAGTGAATGTGTGTTCAATTTACATTATGTATCTTGATATGTTTAAAGTATTGATTAATTGGACCTACTGATGTGTGCAATGAGTGTGTAGGAAAGTTGACCATGGTACTAATCAAGGATTTAGGAATGGACCTATGTGAAAATTGTGATGCTAAGGCCCTGTCTATATAAAGAGACATGGACCTCGTTGTATTGTATTTTTATTCATAAAAGTGTGGTGTAAGATTGTAATTTATTTAATTAAGTAAATGTGTAATAAGTCATGCTCATGTGAAATTGTTGTGTCACTTGACACATGTGCACTCTATGTGTTGGCATGGCTAGTGAATGTGACTAGCATAGGCTTAACTTTACCCAGGAGTTACCTAGTATAGTCCCTATACTTACCCTAAGGTTTAGGAAGATAAGATTGAGATGAGATTTAGTCAAGGAAGATATGGATGAGTCAAGAGAGATTAGATTGAGTTTTGTAGGTTGGATTTTTGAGATTTAACCCTAGGTAGAGGTTAGAAGGGTCATTTGGGCTCCCAGAGAGTAACTAGGGTCAAAACTAACTACCCCACTTGGTACCTTAGGGGTTAGGGGTCATTTTTAGCCCATTAATAGTCTTGAAACTCATTTATGACTCCCCTAAAGTCACCATTTTCGGAAGTGGCGAATTTGGAGAGTTGGAAGACTTTGGTTAAGCCATCCCTTCTTTCCTTGAAAAAATTTAAGTCCATTTATGAAGAAGGCAAGTGGGGAGAGTAGATGGATTAGGGTCTCCCCTCCATTTATGACTCCTAATATTTTAGGAAGAATGCCTTTATAAGGAAGGCCTTAGAGGGAGTTTTGGGTACACACCCA